>CM069927.1:42650042-42886281 GCA_036172225.1 Cryptocoryne crispatula var. balansae | reverse complement strand
TGTTGGCACTCAAAATTTCTATATGAGATATAAGCATATGCCCAAGACCGGCCAAGTATGGCATATGAAGAAATGAAGCCCCCTCCATATGATAAATATGCCCCCCTAAATCAGGACCTCCCGATGCAATCCACCATGTATATGGATGCAAAGCACATGGCATATGACCCAAGACATGCTGCCGATGGACACTTGGAAAGATGGGAGGGCCGGAGCCAGCCCTCAAGAGCCTGATTGGCTCCTGTTTGGAGGCCTCGGATATATGTATATGTATATATCCAGCTAGACACATACTTGATTTCTGATATAAGGACATGCTCACAACAAAGTTTTAAAGAAAGAGGGCCGGAAATCACAAGACAGAAATCAAGTTGGACAAGACCCGGCCATAATCACCTAGGTGATATGCTATCAATAGAGGGCTCATAGCCAGATATATATATAAAAGGACATGCTTGTAATTGAGCACATGGCAGCCGATAGACCCTCTCAAAAAGACCCAATTCAGCATGTTGAAGAGCCGGGTCTTCATCTTCATATATACATATTTAAGGACATATGTCCTGTCTAGCCAAAGAGGGGGGGGATGTAATGAAGACTCCGGCCAATAATGGCCCATAGAGAAGCCAGACCAGCAGACATATGCTTGTGAGAAATGAGAAAAACATGCTTCTAGCTGAAGTTTGAAGAGAGGAGGGCCGGAAACAGCAAACATAAGCCAAGCTGGCTCCTGTTTAACAAGTCCGGCAGTAACCACTCCAATTACATGCTGACCATGGATTAGACACATGCAGAGGGTAGCCATATGGCCCGGGGTTTGAGAGAAGATCCAATCAATGCATAGAAAGGTCGGGTCTTCACATATATGCTCAAATCAGCACAAAAAAAAAACAGATGAAAGGAGGCAGCAGGAGTAGGGCAGATAATAGACCTACTCAATAGGATCCAATTCAGCATGAAAGAAGCCAGATTTTATACATAGATCAAGAGGATGCACACACAGGGGCATTCTCATACAATCGACCATCTATCAATATGAAAAACACAAATATGATAGATGCCAATTGGGTGCTGCCGATCTTAAATAGAAGAGTAGTCCAGCACATGTAATGTTCAGCTACCATACATGGGATTAAAGTGATAAGCACATAGGCTTTACTCACCCGGAGAAAGCTAAGGGGATGTCCACCTTCACAGATTAACACCAAGAAGAAGAAAGGCACCCGAGAGCTCCAAACAGCAGGGGACTGATCTCCCTTGGGCAATCTCCAAGCTGTAACAGGAAGCTGTTGAAGAAAAGGCTGCGACTGAACAAGGGAGAGGGCCTGCTTAATAGGAGTTCGCGGATGAAGGAGTTAGACTCCAACAGGGAGTCTAAACAAAAACTGATTGGAGAAGGATCCGCGGGGGGGAGAAAACAGTGAAAACAGTTTGGCTAATTCAAAAAAGCCCGGGAGATAAATTAAGATCATCCGATGGCTAAGATTGGCCAATCAACAATCATATGTCCTTGGATGCTCCCCGGTTCATTGAAGTGACCCTATTGGATCCTTAGTGGGATAATATCCAATGGATCCTGGTTAATGGGATATCCGGTAGATGCCCATGAGCAAGGATGATTACCGGATGATAAATCCTCTTGGATCCTTAATGGTATTAATATCCATCAAGTGATTGAAATGATATATGATCAAGGGCCGGGATTGGCCAATTATCAAAGGCATTGGAGCATAGATATTCCCCGGTCCATTGAAGATGATCAAATTGGATCCTTAATGGGATTAATATCCATTAAGGGATTAAGGGTCCTGATTGATTGGATTAGCATGTGATTAAGGGCCGGGATTGATCAATTGACAAGATTATTGAAGCAAAGATGCTCCCCGGTCCATTGAGATGGCTAATTGGATCCTTAATAGGATAATATCCATTGGATCCAGCCTAATGGGATATTTGATTAAGGAGGATTAATTCTTTGGGCGTAGGCAATAAGGCCTAGCTTCAATCAAGCCCCGGATGGCCAATGATTTGCCATAAGCATACCCCATGGATGGAGGGCTAGGATTGGGCTATCAAGAGAGGGGCCGGGGCAGCTAACCAAAGGCCGAGATCCGTACTTATGCATAGGGTGGATCCGATGATAATGAAGGGCCGGGATCATCCGAAGGACTTGGTCAAGCCCCCACTCTCCCCACGTTGGAGAACATGGCCCCACTCTCTCCACCCGCACACTCCCATGATCCCCCACTCTCTCTTGGGTGAACGGCACTGTCCGGTGGCCTATACATAGGGCCAATCCCGCACGTGGAAAGGGGGTTCGGGCAAGAGAAGAGAAAGGAGGAGGAGAAGGCAAGGTCTGCAGAAATCCTACCAAAGAGGACAGCCGCACTGATCAAGAATCTAAGGGAATTCCAAGGGATCCAAGGTAAGATGTCATAGCCATTTCATAGGCCGTCCCCTCCTCTAGATGCTATATCCATCTTGAGGATAATTCCCTCAATTCCCCTCCCATTTTAGCAAGATATGGCCTGGCCCAAACCTGCAACTCCTAGGCATATATTAGGACTTCACAAGCCCATTCTCTTCATCCGCTCGGGCATATTCAGGCCTATCCTTGAGATATAAAGAAGGCCATGTCGATTGAGCCCATATTGCCCTCCGGATATACCCCCGTATACCCTTACAAACCTGTTAGACAAACCTGTCTTTCCTCCATCATTCCTCTCATAACAGTTGCCCCCCCTCCGGTCCGAAAGTTATGAAGAAGGTCTCCCAAGGTCCAACTACGGCGAAGTGGAGCAAGGCATATGAGGATGAGGTTATACCCGGTCTATTTGGAACCCATATGATGGTCCAAATGCCCCCCGAGTAGCCTTAAACAAAGCACAAGGCAGTAGGAGGAGATGGCCAACCGGGCCTTTGACAAAGTTGTGGTATCCAACCATGGAAGCATGCAATTCATGGTCCGAGGATGCCAAGGGGCTGATCGTAGCTCAATATTGGGCACGATCCTATAAATATGTCTCGGATGGGACCAAATATATAAATGGTCTATTTTGATCTATCTGATGATGAAGAAGACCAAGTTCGGGACAGATTTCATGACAAGGAGCCTTGACATAAGAAGGCTATGAATATATGTATGCCTCACCATATGAGGATGTGTGAATTGCTATATGGCATAACTAATATACATGTGATGAAATTCATGGAAAGATGGGCAAAAACCAGTGCCTACCTATCTGTTTATATTCCGGTTATAAGAACCTTGAGTAGCACAGAATCTATGCTAAATTTCAGTCCATGTCATAGGCATGATTAGCCTATTATAAGGCAGACCTATATGGAAAAGGAATAATTGAAGTTTGATTCCACCATCCTACCCTATATAGGATAGTGAGCAAGGATCTCATCTTATACATATAGATGATCCGCAAGAAAATGAACCAAGTCCGGACATAATTAGACAAGGTAGGAAGTTGATCTCCAATATATCAAGGCTTGGGAGTCAAGGCCAAGAAGGCCTGTGGAAATAAATCCTAATCCGGAGCATGATCAGGTGGAGTATAGCTCTACACACCCCTCCTAGACAGGAATGGGGACAATATGCCCATTTCTTCCCAATTTATCTCATAGGGGATATCATGTAAAGAGAAGGCCCATCATAAACCGAACATCTATGTTAACAGAAGGCTGTTCATGCTATCACAATTGGGAGTATATATATATATGGCATCCAATTGATTAGCGAGGCTGTGTCTGGATTAAAGCTGGAGTTATACATATATTCATTCACTTAATTCATCTCCCAATAGAGAGGAGCCTAATAAGCTTAATCACCAAAATGGAATGGTGGGGGGGGAATGTGTTCTGCACCATATGGCACAAATGAAAATGTGATATTTAGGAAGCTCCTTAGGATGATAAATCTGAATTTATGAGAGTAAGGGACTGAATTTTAACCTTCGGATTTCAGGCTTATGGACCTGATTTTAGACATCTAGGTGCTGGATCACCCTTAGATCTGAACATAATCAGGTCTTGTTCAAAATCAGGGGACCAATCCTTGGAGCTCAGGCTCATGAGCCTGATTTTAGGCCTTTGAATGATGAATTATATCTAGAGATGAATATAGCTCGCCATTTCCTTATTTGGAGAGAATCCCATGAGATTCTACTCTGAGTATCTTAAACCTTGATATCCTAATTGGAGTTGGGAGATTTCTAATATGTAGAAATCAATAAATATTGGGCTTCCAGCCCTGGTTCCAACTTGCCTAAAAGTAAAGATAAGAGAAGGGGCTACTATTTTTGGGGACTGTGCAGAGAGCCGAGAGGGGAGTAGCTTGCATAAGTATTATACGGCAGACTTATAACCATGGCCTAGCTAGCTTAGTAGGATGAATTCAATATCTATCATGAGGTAGATCTTAATGCATAACTTGGTGCTGATGCCTAGTCTAAGACTTGGAAGGCCTTCACCCCCAGAGATCTGTATATTGGGGATTCAAGGCATCTCAACAATGAGTCATCTGGCTCTGAAGCTAGATATAATCAGATTTCTAGTAGAGCTGATAGCCAGGCTTGGAAGTTTCAGGTTTCATAGGGAGACCCCAGCTCTGAGGTAAAATGATTGGATATGGTTTAACATAAAGCCATGATCATCCCATCAGAGATAGATACGGCCTCCGTCAATGGACAGAGTATGAGACAGGGCTAGGGGCAATTGTCTGAGTCTTGAGGCCCCCATCCCGGAGGTTTATGTTCTAGGCAACATGGTTTAGCTTCTAGGACTTTGATTCTAAGTTTAGCCAGTCCGAGAGGTAGATGAAGATAAAATTTTGGCTGGTCTTGGATCTGAAGATAAGTAGGCCATGGACAGCTTGTAATAAGAGGCTAAGGCATATGTCCTTTAGCCAATGCAAAGGGGTCTGATATGGCAGGTTTTGGCCGGATTTGGGTAATATAAAAGAGGGACATCTCAGGCCCGGGCTAGTCTCAATTTGAGAGAGGCCTTAGAGCTGATATCCAATCAAGTGTTGGGAGCATATTCGGGACCAGAACCTGGTAATATTGGTCACTCATCCACCCCGCCCTCTACCTATACATAAGTCATCTATTAATTCCCCTCATCACTGCATAGCAACCCTCCATTGACCTATGTACAGGTCACCTATTGCCTCTCCTATCCGACCTATGTGTGGGCTATCCATTCAGCCCTTGTCGACCTATATACAGGTCATTGGGTTCAGATGTGTCAACTCCACAGATTTGTCATGTATCTAGTCTTTAGTAATCCCATAATTGGTCATATTTCTAGCCTACATTGACCCATATACAGGTCACATATTATCCCCCCCCCCTTATCGACCCATATACAGGCCGGGCATAAGTGGTTCGGATGGTGGGCAGTACAGGACCATAAAGGCCCCATTTCAGGCCCCATCATAGGGTTGATTTTGATGTCCATCATATGATAAATCCTAATACCGGATCCAAGACAGGATGGTAATCAATCCAAGGCCTACCTTAAATAGAGATCTTGGGTGTTTAGGGAAGGAACTGACTTATGAGCCTAAATTCAGAGTTCAAAATCTGAAAGAACGCTTTCGATAAATAGTCATATGCATGTGGTACTCAGGGGGCATATCTCTTGATCCTCGGATAGAGTCTAGAGGGAGAGGGAGTGGTATATTTGCTCCATATACAGGATGATTGGCTTTAGGCGCATATTCCATTTTACTAATTTTACTAAGTCTAAGATATCAAGACTTAAAATTAGAGAATGTCAAGTTACCTAAGCCTAGGATATAATCGATAACTCCATGCATACTTGTCTTCATCCTTAATATAAGGTGATAGACTTTGGTTAGTCCATATGTGGGACTAGATTTCATATATATGTATATATATATGACTGAAGTCAATGAGAATCTTGATTTAGATATACTCAGAGCTTAATAATTCAACCTATGTCTTAATACAAGATATTAGGTTGAGAGACTAATCTATTGCAAGGTGTTGTTAAAATCCTTACCCACACCCTCAAGCTCAGATATTAAGTTTTTGGCATTATCATTATGATGTCGGATTTAAATATTAAATACGCATTCCATTGCTTTCATGGGGCATAATCCCCGGACAACGATATTTTATGGATGAATGTCTTCTTTCATATACAAATTACTACGACGATTAATCGAGGGTGTCCGAGAGTCTCGGTGTAATTAACATCGGAAATTCGCAACTTCCGATGGAGAGAGGTCCAAAGACAAATTTTATGAACCCGAACCTCGACATACATACTTTATGCATACCACATATTCTGGCTAATATTTTCTATGAAGTATCATATACTTTCATAAGTAGCCAAAGGAAAGATAACGAAAGTTCATTTCCCAAATAAACGGAAATCAAATGAATTTTCAAACCATATCATACCACATATATTCTTATATTTTGATATTTAGATTCTTCAAGGTTTCACAAATTGGCACGCCCGGTGGGACCTTTCTCTCCCTTCATCTCTCTGTCGTAGCATTTGTTGGAAGAATATTCATCCAGTTTTATTCTAATAAAACTCTCTACATTTAATAGCAAGACTTTGTCTTCTTTTTGTAGGGAGTTGAAGCAATGGAATCGAAGGTCACATTTTCCGAGGGATACGTGGAGCACTGTGTGACAGGATTCCTGTCACAACCACTATCTTTCGGGTCATTCCCGCCGGTGATCCGGGGCGCGATGCTTGGGAGTCGGACTCGCCGAGCCGGTCGCGGAAGATGATGTCATTTCCCCGATCGAGCAAATTATGATGGTTGCGAGGCCCGAGCGAAGCCCGTAGTTCGGGAGGAACCAACGACGGAACATATGACGATCGGCCGTCAACCGGATATCGGTTTCTCGACGGGGACCACGGATAAAGAAGTTCCGAGCGGGGAGAACATCTACATCGTTCTCTTCGCGCCGATCTTTCCGGGTCGGCGCGATGAGAATCTCTTTGGAACGGCCGTCCGGCTACGCCGTGTGGGGCAAGGACGAGCCCGGAAATATGTTCCCAAGATTACTATGATTCCTCTATTCAATCGGTTCGACACTTTGGCCCGGTGGATAAGGAAGACAGGCTGGAGAGGGTGCAATACAACCCAGCCAGCAAGTATGGGGCCAGGAAAATGACCCGGGCCCACAAGACTGCTCGAGCTGCAATCCAGGTCCGCAGCTCCCCGAAGAATGGTCGGACCAATCAATCAAGAGGTCGGCCAGCATTCATCGTCGAGCGAGTAGGGAAATACACCTACTTCAAGATTCGGGAGGACATATGGTATCAGTCCCAGAAACAGGAGGGATATGACATCCCTCATGAAATATCACAATGCGTCGTCAGAAGGAGCCGGCATATGGTTACCGGTTCGGCAGGCGGCATACGCTCATATGCGAGTAAGTCGCTTACCCAGCGATACAACTGGATGGCGAGAAATAAGGAGATCGCCAGATCCAGGAACCTGGGGGCATCATTTCCCCAGCATAATGCGAGAGGGACCCATAACACATCCTCTCGTTCTCGACGACCTCTTGTCAAGTTTGCCCCACCCACCCGAAAATTGGTGGTTGGTTTCGGTTACGAGACGAACCGGTTTTAAGCGGGAAGGGATCGAGAGGGAGTCGATATCTACTCGGCTCGTATGTCCGGGGGAGCCGAGAAGGATGATCGACGAGGGCGGCGGGGGATGGCAAATATGTCTTCGGCGTTATACAACGTCAAGTATTAACCGGCCGGATGAGACCGGGGAGCCTTCTCGCCCCCGTACTCGTCTGGGCCGATTACGCGAAGCCGGGACCGAGAGCCGCACCGCCGGCGATAGAACCGGCTCGGCGGGGTGCCCGAGGCAAGAAGAAATAGATGAGGCCATGCGCACCGATGATGAAGAGCCTTTGCTGAGCGCGTTGATATCGCGGACATTATGAAAGAAAATCGAAGGGCGAAGGCGGCGATCGAGGGCACTGCTAGCTATGCGAGCACCGCGACCCCGTAAGGTGGCGGAAGTGCCCGAATGAACCCTCGGCCATACAACGCGACCAGCCCCGTATCCGGCGGGTTGCGGCCCGACCAAACACCCCAGAGATGATACGAGAGGGGCAAGCGAGAGGATGAAGTCCAACCTTAATTCACGAGAGATTTCAATCAACTGCAAGACTTATCGACCCTATCTCGAGAGGGCTATGATTGAAAGTATAGTTCGAAGCTACGGCCCGACCCGGCGTGAGGAGGGGTTAGCCACCGTGGACTTGTACGGGTCCCGTATCCGATCCGATGCCGGTTTAAGAAATTGCCGCCGGAGGTGACGAAGGTCCCCAAATGCTCGAAATATGATGGGAGGGGATCTCCGAATGAGCATACGGCCGTGTATATGACCCGTATGGGAGAATTAGCCTTGGAGGATGCATACCTCCTTAGGTTCTTCCCCACCACTCGACGGGAGCGACCTTCGAGTGGTATTCGAAGTTGAAGCCGGGATCGGTGGGCGGTTGGGAAGATATGCGAGGCGCTTTATCGAGCGCTTCGGGATGACGGAAAGGCCGGTTTCGCTTGTGGAGCGCGTCATTAAGGCGGAGAGAAGGGATGAGGCCGCCGCCGACTATATCAAGCGGTGGCGAAATTTCGGTATGAGATGTCCCGATCCTCCCGTTAATGAAGACGCGGTAGGGTTGTGCGAAGAGAGGGCTGCGGGCGGACTTCCGTGAAAGGGCGCTAACGGTAGCGTGCGGACTTTTGATGATGCGAACAAGTTCGTCGCGGACATAGAGATGTTACATGCGAGATAACCCCGTTCCGCTTTATAGCGAAGGCCGAAGATGGCAAAGGATAAACGGTTGCCACCGGGGATGTTCGTACCGTAGAGGCCGCTCCCCGAGCCAATGGTGGCAATGGGGAAAAAAGACAACCCATACTGCTGTCTTTTCCCCCGCCTCGACGGATAGTCGGGAACCAACCGGCTCCCGTCCCTAGGCCGACCTTGGAGGAGCGGATGAGCAAGCCGTACTCCTTTGATATTGGGATTACTCGGAGGCTCTTTGACTTATGCGTCAAAGATGATTTGATCACCATTCCTCCAGCCAAGAGACCTGGAGATGCCAACAGATCTGCTGAGCCTAACTTTTGTCCATACCACAGAGTGTTAGGACATACAATTGAAGAATGCTATCCTTTCGAGGATTTGGTGGAGAAGGCGATCCGAGACGGCACGATTACCCTCGGTAGCGGTTGATAAACCCACTAAGCCACACCCAAAACCGCCGCGCGAGAATGTGGCGGTCGATGTTATTCACCGAGGCACCACCCCGGATAGCGGCGGAGCACGGAGAAGCCCACGAGGGAGTGCAGCCCCGGGGGAGGAAGCGTATATGTATGCCGTGAGGGCCTTACCATTGCTTCGAGAGGTTACGATGGAGGGCGAGGCACTTGGCCGGGAGATAGGGTTCGCCGTACGCGACACACTGCTATATTGGCCGGGCGCGTAGTGATGGAAGATATGGCGCCCGATCCGAATGTACCGCGGTGGCTCCGGATGAATCGGTTTCGAGTCGGTTCCTCGGACGGTCGCATATCGGACATCTCGGAGGTACGATGCAGGGAAAGAGATTGTCTTTGAAAGGGAAGAATCAGATACCTTCTCCGCCGGGGATCAGTTAATTCGGCGACAATATGATACATACTCTTTCCCGATAGGGAGGACCTGTAGGATTACGGATTCTGCATTCGGCGGGGGCTCGTACATGCCCCCCGCTTTGGCACGATATGATATTGGCTCCCAGAACCACTGTACGAAGGCTGCGTATACCACGAAACGAATCTCCGTATCTTGGGAAGCTGAGGGGGGTGAAAAATATGATCGAGCACACGATACGAAGGGACATTATACGGTAGGCGGACACCGGATTCATCCTCCGCAACCACGCGATAGGTTTGTCCCCCGAGCTTCGGCATCAATGTGATCCGCGCCAGTCAAGCCAATAGTGGGCTCGGGAAGCGGGATGACAGAACCCGGATACAGGAAAACAGCCGGCCTCGCGTGTTTGCCGCATATCAGACACTTCCACCTAACATAGTAGAGAGAAGTGTGAGGCTCAATGAACAGGCAGTCGATAACGGGAATATGTCAAGTGCTCGGAAGATACGGCGGGGGCACCGTGGATAAAGATCCCCACCCGCCGGGAGAAATATGAAGCCGGGGAGGGAAAAGGCGAAGATAAAAGCCGAAGAGAAAGGCGCTGCGACGCCCGTAAAGGCGGATAACGAGCGACGGTCGGTTCATCGTAGGAGACTGTTCCTCCCGATCATTCGTCGCGAAACGGATCGAAAAGCGGAAAAAGGCACTCGAAAAGAAAAGCCAAGCGACGGGGAGGAGCGGCGGGCGCAATGGAAACTCGAGGATCCTCACCCCTGTGCGAGAGACTACAACGAGGTCGTAGACCGGTTGGAAGAATATGAGCCTAAGCGACTGCGGGACCGGCTCCTCTCGGGGCTTATATCCCACGGGAATCGTGGTCGAAAAATCCGGATCGAACAAAAGGCGTGAAGCTACGGCGAGTGATGTTCGATAGAGGAGCATCGGGATTTTGGTCCGATGGGGAGGATGAAAGTGAGGTTGTGACTCGGTTCCGTGACCTCGCGTACGATATGGTGAACATACCACCGCCGAGGAAGTTGTATACAAACAACGATGGAACCCGAAACAACCCTCCCACCGTCCGGCGACATACCGGCGGCGGAACCGACCAATACGTAAAAGGCAAAAATGCAAGGCAGTCGATGGCACATGATAAGGTTATATATTTTCGAGGTGAGCAGCATGGGCCAGTGGCGCCGCCTGTGATCAGGCAAGCGCCGAAGAAGACTGTCAGTCTTCCTCCCATATCCGAGGAAGAGACAGGGGGCATTGAGGTCAGCCCGGTGATAGGAGAAAGCAGTGGAATCAACAAAACAATCGAGGGAAATGATAAGCAGATAAATGATCCCGAGATTAATGAGGTAGTTCCACCACCACAGCCAGGTCAGTCTGTATATGAACCGGAAGAGGCAGTGGAAATCATCCCAGCATCCAATAGTCTCCCCTCTTCGTCCAAAGTCAAAAAGAAGATGGACGAAAAGGTCTTGAACCGCATAAAGAAAATGCCCGTCACTTTCAGTGTTTGGGAAATGTTATCCCTAGCGAGAGAGCGAGAGAGACATTGGTTTCGGTATTACGGGAGCCGAGAAACGTATGAGGCTCGTATGATGGAGACGGCTTATGACGCTTACGCGGCATCGGTCTCCTTCGGGGACGAAGATATGTTGATCCCCGACTCGTTCCACAATCGCCCTTTGTATATGAAGGGGATCGATTAATGGGCGTGAGGTCAACGGGATTCGATAGACGCCGGAGGCTGCCGGTCGACATCCTACCTCTAAAGACTTTCGGGGCATTATATCTCGTGCCGCGTATACAGAAAGCATCAGGAGTCAGGATCTCAGGATTCAATCAGAATTTTGAGGATGCGTTGGGAAAGGTGGAGGTGGAATTAACAATGGGAGATTCCAAGACAAAAGTCACATTCTATATCATTGATAGTGACACCACCTATAAAGCATTACTGGGTAGGCCATGGTTACATCAGAACTGCATAGTGCCCTCGACATTGCATCAGTGCATCAAATACAGCAGAGAAGGGAAGCAACATAGAGTCGATGCCGACCCCGCTCCTTTCGAAGTAGCCGAATGTCATTTGGCTGATGCCGAGTTATATACGGGAGCGAGAATTCCAAGAGCGATAAGGGGAAAGAAGTCTTCCAAGCCGGCGATGCGGATGATGATGCGAAGGTCGATGAAACCAAGGCCGAAATACATCGACGGATGTCGAATACGAAGTAAGACACGAGAATTCAATCCCCGTGGGAACGGGCGTTCAACCGGATACAGCTGCGAAATACGGTGATGAAGGCCGCGAATACGGTGTCAGCATGCCTCCTGAGACTTTATGGAGCTTAGAAAGGCAAGACGGTTCGACGGTGGAAAGCCTGAGAACCTTTGAAGTAACGTTTCCTGGTGGGCGGCGCCTTGTTTTTTATTCAGAAGGAGGTGCGCGCCTTCCAGTTGACGATGATGATTTCGGGTGGGCTGATGACCCAGCCTCAATAATGGTACCTGTGGAGGAGATGGGGGATGTCTCACCTTCCATTCGGCATATGGCCTATAAGATGAAGATTCCACAGGAGCAGTCCCAATATAGGGCTGACATGTTTCGAAGACTATGGGATTCTTCTCAATCGACCTACGCCGGAATAGACATCCCGGGTTGGGATATGAGCCGGACGGCGATCCTCGGCACATTACGCGGTGAATATGGTCACGGTACAACCGGCCGGTGGATCTTCGAGGCATTTTCTCCTCACAACACGTCAGATGAGGAAGACGAGAGTGAGGAAAGCATCACCATCTGACGGTGAGCATACGCGATACGAAGAAGGCCTTGAAGAGCAAGGGACCCGTGATAATAGCGGTCCCGTACGGCCCGGAAATGTCAGAAGGGATAGAAGAATCAGGAGACCTCATTGATTTGGAGCCCGCTCCTGAAGAATTTGAAGATGGTGGCCAAGCCACGGTTGATGACTTGATAGAAATCAACCTGGGTAATGATGGGAATCCCAGGCCCACATTCATAAGTGCTCTCTTAAATGAAGAAGAGAGAGAAATGTACAGGGACCTACTTACGGAATATCGAATTGCTTCGCTGGTCGTATTATGAAATGCCGGGCTTAGCACCCGAAGTAGCGATACACCGGTTAGCGATACTTCCATCATTAAGCCGGTTAAGCGAGGGTCGAGAGGCGAATGAGAGCCGAATTAGAGCTCGAAAGTAAATGCCGAGGTTGATAGGCTAGGGAGGTACGGTTCATTGAACCGTACGATTACCCGGTACGGTTGGCTAATATAGTGCCGGTTCGGAAAAAGAATGGGCGGATCCGTGTTTGCATCGACTATAGAGATTTGAACCGAGCTTGCCGAAAAGATGACTTCCACGCCAATACCGAGAAAATATGGTTGATATAACCAGGGCGTGGGGCATTATCGTTCGTGGATGGTTCTTCGGGGTATAATCGAATTCGATGGCGAGAAGATGATAAGAGCTGCACGGCATTTCGCACTCCCAAGGGCATCTTCAACTATAAACGAATGCCTTTCGGGCTCGAAAATGCGGGCGCCACATACGAAGAGCCGTGACGAAGATCTTCGATGAAATGATACATGACTTCGTCGAATGCTATATTGATGATGCGGTAGTGAAGGCGTCGGCCGGGATGATCGCGTATGCGATCTAAGGAAAGTCTTCGAACGCCTCCGCTCGTATAAGCTCGAGATGAACCCGATGAAATGTGCCTTCGGGGTAGCCGGTGGCGAGTTCACGGGTTTTATAGTCGGATACCGAGGGATTGAGATAGACCACGAGAAGATCGGGGCGATCGGGGACCTACCTCCACCTCGCGATATACATCGGTGAGGTCGCTCGGGGAAGCTAGCTTATATTCGACGCTTCGTTTCCAACTTGTCGGGCGGATGTCGGCCGTTTTCAAAGTTGGCCGAAAAGGAAGCCGGTTTTCGGATGAGATAAGGACTGCCAGGCTGCATTGGATGGACTTAAACAATATTTGTTGAGTCCTCCGGTGCTGGGGGCACCTGTCAAAGGTCGACTCCTAATCCTATATATCACAGCCTTGGATGCATCTTTGGGCGCCATGCGGCCCGGAGTCAACGATGAAAATAAAGAGCGACCTTTATATTATTTGAGCGGCGCTTGATAGGCCACGAACACCGATATTCCCCCGTGGAGAAGATGTGCCTAGCGTTGGTCTTTGCCGCGAAAAAGTTGAGGCATTACCTCAGCGCGTGAGGTCGACTTGATTTCTAAGGTTGACCCTCTCGAATTCGTGTTGAGACAACTTTGTCCGACGGGCGTTTAGGCGAAATGGGCCTTAATGCTTATGGAATTTGATATCGAAATATGTCCCTCGAAAGGGCGATAAAGGGGCAAGGCATGGCCGACTTCTTGGCCGCCCATCCACTTCCAGATAATTCCCCTCTGAATTTTCGATTGCCCGATGAAGAAACTCTGAGGGAAGATCATGAAGTCCAGCATACGGATATCGACCGCTGGCAACTATATTTTGATGGCGCATCCAGTACGGAAAGAATGCCCGGTGGCAAGATAAGGCCGAGGGCAGGAGCAGGCATTGTCTTCCTCAGTCCAGATGGAGGCGTCCTACTCAGCTCCTATGCTCTAACAGGACCCCTCATCAACAATGAGGCTGAATATGAAGCTCTCATTATAGGATTGGAAATCGACCTCGAAATGGGGTTGCGATGCGTAAAGGTGTTCGGCGACTCATTGCTGATCGTCCGACGAAATGCGGGGATATTTGAAGTGAGGAAGCGAAGCTGGTGGCATATCGTACGGCGGCCTCCGGATTGTCGGATAAGTGCAGCTTATTTCGGATCCACCGTGTCGAAGGGAGGCGAAACTCGCGGGCGGATGCCCCAGCCAAGTTAGCCTCGGTCGTCGAGCTACCTCGAGAAGGAAGAATGGATGTGGTCATCGAGAATAGAAGGTTGTTCCCGACATCGATAGATAAAGAGAAAGGACTCGGCGGGCGGGAGATAGATGCCCTCGATATGACGAGAAGGCACCCCGCGGGGAAAAGGATGATTGGCGTCAACCCATCATTGATATCGAAATGGGATATTGCCGAGAAGAGCGTGCCACGAGAATACGGATGATAAAAAGGGCCGCTTCGTATCGGCTCGTAGATGGAGAGCTATATAGGCTCGTACGAAAAGGAAAGAGCCATTACGGCAGTGTGTCTCTCGTCGAGAAGCGTATAAATTGATGAAGGAAGTCCGTAGTGGTCTATGTGGGGCGCATCAATACGGCCCCGATGAAGATTGCCATCGAATTGAAGGGATATTGCGGCCTTCCATGTTTGCGATTGCGAGAATTACGTTATGGCATGTTTTGAATGTCAAGCGTTTGGCCCCATACCCAGACGCCCTCCATCTCAGCTACACCCGACCACTCCTACGTGGCCATTTGCCGAGTGGGGCATGGATATAATAGGACCCTTCAAGCCATCCACCAGAGGCTGCAAATTCATTCTGGCAGCCCCTGATTACTTTTCCAGATGGGCCGAGGCCATAGGCGCGAGGAGATAGCTGGAGCGATGGTTGCCCGATTTGTCCGGCACCACATCGTTTACGGATATGGGGTACCCGGTCGGATTATGTCGAACAATGGTACTCCTTTCGAAATCGAGGTCGTATACTGGTGGCGACGAAATTCCACGTAGATTGGAGAACGTCGACGGTTTATAATCCCCGAGCAAATGGTTTAGCGAGAGGCGTTCGATAAGACCATATGCAAGGCGATTGTCGAAAGTCGTCGACGACGAAAGAACATTTGGGAAGATAAGATGCGGGAAGCACTATGGGCTTACCGAACCATCTATAAGACCCCTACCGGATGTTCACCGTTTTCCTTAGTATATGGGAGTGAAGCGGTAACACCGATTGAAGTAGAGTTGGCCTCGTATCGGATAGGCGTCCACCGTGGCCTACCCTCTTAATGAGCCCGATGAGATAGAG
Source organism: Cryptocoryne crispatula var. balansae (assembly GCA_036172225.1). Lineage (NCBI taxonomy): Eukaryota > Viridiplantae > Streptophyta > Magnoliopsida > Alismatales > Araceae > Cryptocoryne > Cryptocoryne crispatula. The sequence continues at coordinate 42,870,614 of CM069927.1, read as the reverse complement.
AGAAGATATATGGAGTTGGATAAATTGGAAGGGGATAGGCGGAAGCCTATAGACACACGAAAATATATCGAGCGAGGATGACTCGGGCTTACGATAAGCTCGTCGAAAGAAAGGGCATTGAGAAAGGGGAGTTGGTGATGGTCGAGCGAGAAAGATGCAATGGCGGCACGGCCCCGAAAATAAATTCCTTCCTAATTGGCTCGGCCCCTACGTGATAGATCGGGTATACGAAGGAGGAGCTTATACGGTGGTCGACGGTAAAGGCAATATTCCTTTCCCTCCCCGAATGGCAAACATATCGAAATACTATGCTCCCGGCGTGAATTCGAAGGGAGTTGGCACGATAAGGAAGACCAAATTCACGTACACAACATTTGGTAAGAAAGTCGGGCACCGTGAGTCGGTTACCCGCGTCTGCGGCTCCTAATAAGGTTTTCCGCCCCGTCAGTAAGGAAAGCGTCCCATAAGGATGACCCGATATGGTCCTCTTCATGGGAAAGGAGTCTTAGTTGCCCATGATGGAAACTTTTTATCTGAGGCGACGATGAAGTCTCGATCCTCGCTTCCTTCGTAAGTAATTGGAAATACTTCCAAATGCCCCCGAATATGGGGATAACGGTGGCGCGATATCATATCTCCCTTTATACCATATTCGTGAGCCACATCGTATCTTTTATACACGAAAGCCTACGAACGTATACGTATGGCTGCCTTATGCCCGTATTGAGGGAATAGACCCCCGCCATATCATCGCGCGTATTTTCGTATATATATATATAGCCATCCGGCATCCGTACATCCGCGTGCCAAATCTGCGCGTCCCTAAATAGGGGGCGTACATATCCGTATATCGGTTTCGATCGATTTCTCGATACCGTTATGTTTTACGCGGCTTCGAGATTCGAACATCGAATACGTCGTATGAGATGCGCCGTTCTCGGTTTCGTTTTACGAAATCGAAATAGAGGATCCTCGCGATATAAGGGATCCCTTTGGTGTCGCTTTTGAGACATATATTATCAACTCGAAAAGCGACCTCGCGAGACAAGACGGAGACTATAAGAAGCGTAAGCGCTCGGTTATTCAAATAGGTTTCGGAATAACAACATAAGCGAGAGTTTATGAAGATCGGGTTATAAATCCACGGATAATATAAGAGCTAATCTAGCGAAGGATGCGATTTCTTCGGTTCTTCGGCTCGTTCCATAGACGTTTTGCCGCGACGAGAATACATAGAGTGGCGGGATTCGACATCGGCTATTTCCTCCCGCAGGTTGGGCGTGATGAAGACGAGCGACGGATAATTCTCCTGCGCGAGGTCCGTATGGATCTTCGCCTCGGTCGACGAGCCACGAAGCTCTCTGGCGCGCCTTGGCTTGCTTTAACGCTTCGGCGTTACGCTCGATTTCAGCGACTTCTGTCCGTACGAGGAAGATAGGCGGTTTCCCACCATTCTGGGTGTGCTTTGCCTTCGAGAGAATCGCGAGAAGCGGCCCCGTAAGGCCTCGGCTTGCGGCAATCCGAGAGTTCGTATCACGGCTTTGTCTCGCGATAGAAAGGCGGTCATTCGCGCCGGATTACCGCGCGATTCCTGCATAGATGGCGAGAGGATCGATAGCGATTCCGGTCCTCGACGACGAGCCCTCCCGTGAGCGAAAATGACACCTTGCCTATCGGAGAAGGATCGGGCCAGATCAGGCCCAATTCAGGAGAACGGAATATTTCCTGCAACCCTACATGATAATAAAATAAGAGATATGAAGTCTCGACAGGATATGAAATACAGAATATATACAGAAAATAGCGAAGCTTACGAGGATCAGATAATTCCGCGTAAGGAGCAGCGTTCGCCATCTTCACCTGCGATGGAAATAAGAATCGGGGTCAGAAGAGTATATATATAGACAGCTGCAAGCAGAAGAGGCATGGCAACGATTGGACGATCATGATATCCGCCGCTTGATATTCAACCAGCGCCTCCATCAGTCGCCTTATTGCGACCCATCATTTCCCGATAAAATGATGCACTCACCATAAAGAGTAATGAATATATACCATAAATACATACGCCGGGCAATCATAAACCGAACGAATGGATGCAGAAACCATAAATCCAACCCGGGATCGGAACGATTACCCTCACGGGCCGTGGACGAGAAAAAAGATATAATCCCCGCGACGCCGGTAGAGCGTATGGAGATGTTCCCCGTAGGGATATCGTACTTGCAACGATATGCGTATATATGTCAAGCTTATGTCAATATGGATGCGTAAGAGATAAAATACGCGAGATATCATGCATATATCATATATCGAGGCGATAGAACGACGAAAGGACAGCGAAGGACTATGTTAACATCATTTGCTTCCTAGCTACAGCCCATATCAGCCCATATACAACATGACAACGGCTGAATATACACGTACAAGATATTGGCTAACAGAAGCACATATTTTCTAAGGCCAGCATAGAAATTGATGGTAATATCCAGATCTAGAAATGGCAAGAGTATCGAGATTTGGAAAACACGATCATTCGTAAAGCGGGCACACATACAATGGCCGATGCACACAAGAGACATAATTCTCTTATTTAAGATTCATCGACGAGCGCGTATGCTATTTATAAGTCATTTGAAGCATATATATAACATATAGACAAGTATGCGAGAATATAAGGTTGAAAGCGACGAAGAAAACCCGAATAGAGGGGAATGCGTGCACGGTTATATATAACAAAGCATACGAATATTTGGAGCGAAGTTTTTCGTATACGGGGCGTGACTCGATTATACTAACATAGTCTGAAGAAAGCAAAATACAATGAAGCGGGCGGTCCCGAATCTATAGAGGGGGACGACGAAAGGGCGAAGGCTGCTCGGGTGCCTCGGCCCGGCTACTAAACGCTGCTCCTCGGCCTCTGCCCGCTCGGACTCGGTGAGACGACTCGTAGTACCTCGGACGGTTGGGCGCATTCAAGCCGGCACGGTGGCACACCGCTGCCCGAAGTTGTTCGATATACTTCAAGGACTTGTCAACGGCCTCCCGAAGATCATCGGCGGTCTGCTTGAGCCTCGGCGCGCGGGTGGCCGGATGATCCCATTGCTTGTTGATGCGCTCCTTGTCCCGGACGGACGACTGCGGATCCTTCTTCATCTCTTTCGCCACGGGCGGATGTGTGATATCCCGAGCGAGGCGGCCCCTTTCTCCCGTATAAGCGGGAGAACCGGCCCCAAGCTCTCTCCGCGGCGGGGATCGAAGGCTGCGTATCCCCACCCAAACGTGATAGCAAGTCGTGGAGCGCTGCAGTTCCTCTCGCATTTCCCCCATGGGCAGAAGAGGGTCCAGGAGGCTATCCAAGGCGCGGATCATGCTGTCTCCGCTGCTCACGCCCATCCTGGATACTGGAACTATGGAAGTAGGCCATGATATGCCCAACTCCAGAGCTCCGGCATCCTTCGGAATGTTCACTGCATAGAACAAGGGAAAAGGACGTGTCAGGATATATTATACATAACATGAAGAGAAGACAAGGAAAGGGAGGCAATATACCGCAGAGGAGGCGCCTCTCGGCGAGGCCTCGTCAATCTCCGGATACATCTTCTCGCGATCAGTCTGCAAACCAAGATATGCATACATCATATGTGAAATCAATTGCAACAATACAAAGCAGGAATATGGCAGAAATAAAAGACATGTGACAAAATAAATACATGTTTAGGAGCTAAGCTTGTTTCGACTAATCTGGTCAAGGCATCAGCTATAGTTGTCGGATGCCACGAAAGCAAGCGATTCGGTGCTCCACTGCAAAGTGTGGCTAGCCTGGCACATGTACCCCGCAAAGTAGCCCCGAGATCAACAGAGGCTGCGCCAGAAGCATCTTTTTCTACGGATCCAGACCCTCCAGGGGTATCTACAGGAGGGTCAGCAGTGTCCCGGATGGTTGGAACACCACTACTATGACCAGAAAAAGAGAGAGCAGCATCCATATCGCTCGGTCGGACATCTCCGCCGATCGATAGGCCTGGGATATCTACCCCACCTGAAGCTACAACAAACATAAGCATATAAGCTTATACAACGATAGAGAATAGATTGAAAGGATATAAGGCAACAGCTGTCTCACCTATGAAGGAACTAGCTCCCCTTTCATTACCAATCGCCCCCGAATGTGGCATATCAGCCCCATTAAGGTCAACTGCCCGAGGAGGAGAGCTGGCAGCATCAGTCAGTCGTATGGACTCCTCATTTGGAATACTAGGCCCTACATAAAAGGCCAACCATGTCAGCATTATACAGCAAGAATATGGAAATAAGAAAGAAAGGGTCAAAGATTATCACCAGCAGAAGGTTCAATATCTCCTTCTCCATAGCATGACATGGGAGATGGAGAGCGAGGTGTGGGAGAAGCTACTGGCAAGGGTATCTCCTCATGTGTAGGTACCGCCACCCGAATCCCCTCTGATACAGATATGCTACATACAGCCACTGGAAGCTTTCCTCCGCCAGACGAAGAAGGGAAGCCTGCCCCAAAGTTGGATAGGGTTATGATTCAACATAAAGAATCACCCTACTATGAATTTAGGGAGTTAGAAAATACCTTCTCCCTCACGAGGCCTTTTCTGGGGACGAGATGAGTCCCCAAATAACTCTGATCTCTTCAGAGTAGGTTTCGAAGCCCCTGCTTCAGGAACGCCTGTGAATGAAGGTAAAGCAGCAGATAAGAGGGCATATATTTGATAAAGATAATATGAAGCCACATGCATACCTGAAGATGGGAGGTCGAGGGTGGCGAGTGACCGACGAGCCGACATCCCGACCCGCGTGTCGTGCTGCCCGAAGAACCGATAGACGCACTTCGTCGAAAGTGGAGGCTTGCTCGATGGCCGGGACATATACGAGAGGTCCCCGAGCATAAACCGGTGCGGCGAGATGCCGTTGCCATACACACGAGCGATCGTAAAGCTCGAGAGGCTCCCGAGATGGAATACGCCGGCGTCCGGTGCGGTCGAGAACCATCCGCCCATACCCGGTCAATAATAGCCGGAGCGGTGGGCCGTCGTGCTCGATGTGCGGACCGAAGCGGCTCGGATAAAGGGTCGATAAGCCCCGAGTATGGCTCGGAACGGTGCGGGGAAGGAGGCCAAGTACGCTCCACTTCGATATCGTGCCAAAAGCTTCCCCTTCGGATCTCGAAAATATCTATCGAGATAGGCGGGGATCGATATCTACGGGGGCGCGATCATTCTGCTTCAATACGGTGAATTCGGCTTTCGAAATAATAGCGAGGAAGCTCTCGATAGTTGTGGCCGCGATGAAGCCACCGGTTGCCATATAGAATATCGAACTCACCGGTAGCCCCGATGGGAGGGATAACGATAGCGACCTCGGTATAAGGCCTCGAAGAGATAGTTCGCCACTCGGCGGCCACGAATGATAATCTGGCTGGCGATATACACGGCAAGGAATGTCGAAATCTGCATTAGGCGGCACTCCTTGATCGAAGCCAAAGTTCCTGGCAAACCGGTGAGGGAAGTAGGGCTCCAGTATGGTCTGACCCTCTTGATGAAACACCAAGACACTCAGACGGAGGCTCAAATACCACTCCCTGCCCGGCCCGTTCGGAATGTACGCACGATAAGGGGCTGACCCACCGAGTGCCCTTCTCGCCGGTACTCACGAATGTGGTGCGAAGCCTTTGCGGCTATGATCGAACTTCGGACACGGAGAGTTTTCCTTGGGCGATAGAGCGAGAGCACGTCTCCCGAAGCAAGCTCGTTTATAGGACGCCGAATACGCCGTTACGGTGATCTCGGCATCGAGCTTGGAATGGATCTATGTTATCTTACGGAGGAGGTACGCCATCGAATAGGAAGGATGCCCACGTGCCTATATAATGAGTAGCCATAACAACTCTGCAGTCCCGGGGGAAAGGATGAGTACTCAGGGCTCCCAGAGAATGATAGATGGCCGCCAGGGCAGCAGGTGCAATAGATAGCCGTTTCCCGCAGGCCAACCTACAAGCAGGGTATATGACTCCAGCCCTGATAGAGTCCACATCACCGAATGGAATAGCAAACGTGGACAACCAATAAGCGAAATATGCTGCCAAGTGTGTAACCTCTCCAAGCTCCCGGGGATCTTCAACTTCGGGGATATCACCCGATATAGAGAATGTACGATCGAGACGAGGGCGCGATAGCCTCGAAAAGGCGAGTCCTATCCCCGCCGAGCCGAGCAAATGCACGCTTATAACGAGAATGGGCCCCCGTAGAAGTATTGAAGCCACGCCCGGCAGCCGACTATGCTGGGACCATCGGAGGAGTTAGATCCGCTAATAAATGCCGAGTCCCGCCATACCTTCATAAGGAACTGTGACGATAAGGCAAACAATAGTTGCTGTCCGTGGTCCGGCACCGGTGCGGATCATCAAGCACCACCTCTTCGTAAGGGTCCCCGTGAATAGGCAACCACGATAACGTGTGGAAGCTCCGAGAGATCCGGTGCGGTCTCACCCTCGGCGATGGCAAAAGTGTTCCGTACGCGGTTGAACCTTTACTGCCGACGCACTTTGAATATAGCCCTCGTGCAGGAGATAGCCATACAATGCTGCCCCACCGCTGATTTCAGCCCCACACGGTCCAGACAAACTGAGAAGTTGGCTAGAACATACTCTAACCACTCGCGAGCGCCGTGCCTAGGACGATGAGGAACCGATGCGATAGTCCGCCATACCCGGTGGTCAACACTACCAGATAAGATATCATCCAATATGCAGCGGCCATCATAATTCTCCCCACTATAACGGGGATGACACGGTTGAAGAAATAATCCTCGGCGATGAGCTGAGGACACATAATCGCATTGACGGTTCAGTCGCCATATACCCGGCTGAAAATCGCAAGTCATAGTGCAGTCGCCGCCAACGTCACCAATCAATCCCAATGAGCAGCGAGACGGATATGACTGATGAGGAGTGGTCCCCAGCGGGAATGCAGGATATGAAGCAGATACAGCACCCATCAATGAATCTCTGCCCAGAAGGATAGCACACTCGAGGTAATGTCGATCTCGGGGAGAAGAAGATGAATCTGGAATATCTTCCAAAGGACTCGGAAGCCGAATAAATTCCAGCAGTTCTTCATCGGAAGGCAGATAGGCGGGATAGTTACCCGACCTGTCATATTGATAACGGCCTGCGACATAGTGAATCCTGTTCACCTCGACAGGCCCCCTGACAGCTAAAGCGTCCATAGGCTCCCTGGCAGCTAAATGGAATTGAAACTGCCCATATTGAGATCTGATCAAGCGACTCGGCTTCGATACATATACCTTAGCCGATCTACTATGCACTTCAAGATCCATGGAAGAAGATCCAGAAGCACCTGCACTAGCCATATAGCACCTGCGGCAGAATAAGAGTAAAGATCAGAACGGATGCATATAGCCGTCATAAAAGGCACATTGGTCAAGACAAGGGCAATCTCCCTACAGAATGTGGTCTTCGGAAGATTACCCGTGGGGGGCATTTGTTGGCACTCAAATTTTCTATACGAAATATAGGCATATAAATGGGGAATAAAAAATATTTAACTCCCTATGGCTTTCCCTTGACATATGTAAATCAAGAGGGAGGGATCAATCTCATGCCTACAGCACCCGATATATATATGATCAGAGGGGAGCGTATAAGGGGAATTCAATGTCCATCTAGTCCAAGGAAGGACCGGGGACAATCTGTAACAATCAAGTTGGCTCCTAGCTGGAGAGAGGGACCTCAGATATAAATATTCAGCTGGAAGTCTGCCGCCAGACCCAATTCAGCTTGAAAGAAGGCCCAGCTCATCACATGGGAAAGACCGGGTCTTCAATCATATATTCTGATTGACCCAAACAGTGGGAAAATTGGGAAGAAGCCCCGGCCAAGGGTAACATATGAGGAGGCAGGCCCTCCCCCGCATAGGATAGACATGCCTTTTAGAGTTTGGGCATTGTCTGATGTCTCGGCCATACATGTGGGGTATTACCAATGACAGAAATTCTTAGTACGGGAGGAGACCGGGCTCTTAATATGCTCATTTGACATATCTCCTATCTAGCCAAGAGAAAGGGGGCAGGCTGGAAATGACAGATAGAAGCCAAATTGACCCCTGATTCAATGGGCCCGATTGTGATCATTCAAATGACATGCTGTCAATAGACTGCCTAAGTCTAGACATGTGCAGAGGATGGCCAATTGACCCGGGAAGAAGAAGAAGACCCAAATCAGTACATGAAGAAGCCGGGCCTTCACCTATATATAGACAGATAGGGGATTGAAGGGCCGGGCCTTACATATAAATCAGGGAGAGGGACATGGAAAAGGGAAGGCCGAAGACCAACTGTAAAGGCCAAATTGGCCTCGGACAGGCTCAGCTAAACACAAAACAGGAAGGGGGAACTAATAATGCCCCCGGCCAAGGATGGCTTAGGAGAAAGCTAAGCCCCCTGCACATGATAATCATGCCATCTCCATACGGCCGGCCATATATATATATGGTGTGATATAGAATGATGGGGCAATTGGGGTGTTGCCAATCCTAAATGATAAAGGAAGCTAGCACATGATGCCCCGGCGGTAGAAAGGAAGGGAAATCACTATATATAATTGAAGGGACAAATGCATATACTTTACTTACCCGGAAATAGCTTGTGGGATGTGCACCGCCTCGGCTTGATCCCAAGAGGGAGACACAGCACCCGGAAACCCCAAACAGCAGGGACAAGAGCTCCTTTGGCAATATCCAAGCTACGGCTGACCTTGTTAAGAGGAGAAGAATGCGACCGGAGGAAAGAAGAGGGCTGACTAGAAGAAGGCCCGCGAGAGAAGAAATCTGTCTCCCGAGGGAGACCCAACTGAATTTGCAACAAAAGAGGAAGAGGAGGTTGATCCGCGGGGAAGAGAACAGTCTAGGGAATTCAAAATAGATCCGAGGGGGAGGCCAAGGCCATCCAATGGCCGGGACTGGCCAATCTGCCCATGGATGCTCCCCGGTCCATTGAAGTGACCCTATTGGATCCTTAGTGAGATAATGTCCAATGGATCCTGGTTAATGGGATATCCGGTAGATGCCCATGAGCAAGGATGATTACCGGATGATAAATCCTCTTGGATCCTTAATGGTATTAATATCCATTAAGTGATTGAAATAATATATGATCAAGGGCCGGGATTGGCCAATTATCAAAGGCATTGGAGCATGGATATTCCCCGGTCCATTGAAGATGATCAAATTGGATCCTTAATGGGATTAATATCCATTAAGGGGTTAAGGGTCCTGATTGATTGGATTAGCATGTGATTAAGGGCCGGGATTGATCAATTGACAAGATTATTGAAGCAAAGATGCTCCCCGGTCCATTGAGATGGCTAATTGGATCCTTAATAGGATAATATCCATTGGATCCAGCCTAATTGGATATTTGATTAAAGAGGATTAATTCTTTGGGCGTAGGCAATAAGGCCTAGCTTCAATCAAGCCCCGGATGGCCAATGATTTGCCATAAGCATACCCCATGGATGGAGGGCTAGGATTGGGCTATCAAGAGAGGGGCCGGGGCAGCTAACCAAAGGCTGAGATCCGTACTTATGCATGGGGTGGATCCGATGATAATGAAAGGCCAGGATCATCCCAAGCACAATCAAGACTTGGTCAAGCCCCACTCTCCCCACGTTCAGGGAGGAGTGGCCCCACTTTCCCCCTGCACACACTGCACGTCCACAGCCCATCTCCTGGGTGAACACCATCCATCCAGTGGCCTATAAATAGGGCCTGCCCCCGCACAAAGAGGGGGGTCGGAGGAGACAAGAGCAGAGGAAATTGAAGAGGAAGGTACTGTTATTGGGTGTGTTTTTCCAGAGTATCAAGGAGAAGGAGCAACTCAAGGGCTTGCGGCTACTGTCATACAACAAGATAGGTGCAGGTTCCGAAGACTGTAAGGTGGGATATCATGTTCATCACCCTACCTATCCCCTTCTAAATATCATGCCCATATACATGCCAATATTTGTCCCTCTATCCGACCATTCTTAGATATTATACCCTTTGGTTGATTTATGCCCATAATCCCCTCTCAACTTGGCTTGGATATCACCTAGATTGAGTTGAGAAGAATTAGGCAAATGATGAAGTCTCGCGGGCCCATTGAGTTGCCTCCTTTGGCCTGAAATTCACTTTCACCTTCTTATATAGATTCATGGCATATCTTCATCTCCCGGATACTAAGAGATGATCAAAGATCAGTGGCTTAGATGGATTCACTTGGTTAGGATATATACCAAAGTGATAGCCACTGCCCCGGACACCATGTAACTCACAACCTGATCTCTTGGTTGACTTCCATAATTGAGTCCATTCTGTCCCCTCCTTCGGATATATATGTATGTCTGTCCTGTCATGTAAGGAGTCTTTATATATATGAGAATACAATGGAACCAGGTTTGATTCCCTTATCAATTCCCTCTCTTTCTTTTAAAATTTCCCTCGGCCTTGGAATTGTGGGAGATGAAGCTTCAGAGTTTTGCAATCACAGCAGAAGATGAGGTTATACCCGGTCTATTTGGAACCCACATGATGGACCAAATATCCCCCGGGTAGCCTTGGATGAAGTACAAGGCAAGGGAAGAGGATGGCCAACTGGGCCTTGAAGAGGTGATGACAACCGGTCATGGAAAGGAAGATATTATAGTGAATCATCTTCCGATTATAAAATCAGGAGGCTGAAGGTGTTAAGGAACCGATTCATGTTCATATAGAACATGATTATAGCCCAATATTGGGCATAGTTCCATGAGCATGTCCCGGACAAGATCAAATACATATATGGTCCTCTTAGTCCATCTTATAAAAGAATGGGACAGACTTCTTGGCAAAAAGCCTTGATATGGAGAGGCTATGAACATATACATATCCCACCATAAGAGGAAGTAAAAATTGCCATATGGCATGATTAAGGTACATATGATGATAAGCAAAGCCTGTGCATAACCATGAGAGCCATATATAATACTGAATCTATGCCCATATCAGGACATGATTGGAGTCTAATATTAGGCTTAGTTCCTTGAATTTGTTCCGGACAAAATTGCAACTATGTATGTGTGGCCCTTTTGGTCCATCTTATGATGAAGAAGACTAGTTGCGGGGAGTCTCTTGTGATACAAGTGACCCTTCCTCATATGCACTCCCTAGAAGTAAATAAGACAGCCTTGATATAATAAAGCTGTGATTGTATGCGTATCCTACCATGTAAGGGTATGTTATTATGCCATAATACCTATACAAAGATGAGTAAAGATCACTATACGGGTACGTATATATACATATGCACTGTGCAGGCCGTAGGGCTGATATATGCCCATGGCATGTCATGAGCAAGGTCTAATGATGGGCCCGGACTGAAGTAGAGAAGATTGATTCTTCTAGGAGGGGAAGGGTGTTTTTCATGTAGGTAAACCTGTACCTCTATAAGGTATAAGGTGAACCCGAAGAGATAAAGGGGTGTTTTGCACCTTATGATACAAATAAAATATGATCAAAAGAGTCACCATAAATACTCACGAAGTTGATCGGAGGTGAGATTTAAATGAAAGAGAGGCTTATGTTCAGTCCGACCATGGACAGGACTGAGTTTTAACCTTTGGATTCCAGGCATATGACTCTAAACTTTCAGTTTCTGAACAGGAAAAGATTGACTTCATACTTTGAAGACCGAACATATAAAGTACATAGGCAGAACCTGCCCATTTCATATACTAAAGTCTATGGTATGAGATGACATACCTTTTCATATCATATCATGTAGCCTATTTGGAGGTCCTGCATAATATGCTAGTGGCCTAGCTCAAAGGCTTTCATTAGCATATGTTTTAAGGATGAAGGGGTAAGAATCAAATTCTGCATAATATTGGGCCTTCGGCCCTGGTTCTGACCTGCCTCAGGTAGAGGAATGGAGGGGTTCCGTCCGGCCTTAGATCTGGATGAGGCAAGAGGCCGGGAGAGAGATCTTATAGCCTATACATATATACGTATATGTAGGTCCCATATGGCAAACTTATAATCAAATTTATCGGGATTATATAAGCCTGGGTCTGGATATGAAATTTCAGACCTCATATAGGGGGAATGTGACAACCATCATAAAGAAGCCCCAATGCATGATTTGGTGCTTCGGAGACTGACATAGACATATGATTTAGCCCTCTGGAGTTTGATCCTAAGCTTGACCTCAGAGCTGAACATAATCAGGTCATCCCTATGATAGGGGGAGGACCAAGCTTAACCAATCTTAACCTATTCCAGGCTCTGTAGAAGGCAAATATAACTTCCCTTATCAGACAGAGCCTAGGACAGGGTTCGGTGCAGAATCCTGAAATTTGAAACCCCATCCCATAGGAAGCTTCCGACCATAGATAACATGGTTTAGCATCCAGGATTTTAATTCTAAGTATAGCCAGCCCAAGGGATATAGATGGATGAGATTTCCATTGGTATAAGCGCCTCAAGGGACATGTGTTTCAGGCCCATACAAGCCTAGACCCTCACATGACTTACTACCTATCACATAACAGATGTTATACAGCCGCATATCAACCTATTCGGTCTTCTATTGACACCCCATGCAGGACCATGTAGCAGACCTCCATATGACACATATTGGCCTCATATATGGCTACATTCAATCTCCTACCTGACCCCACACAATGTGCATGCATATATCAAATCCTAGGTCCGGTCTATTCTGGATCATAAACCAGATTTAAATCCGGGATGACCTAGGCCAAACCAGATGGAGCAGAAGAGGCTAGGGGCTTCCAAGTAGTGGATTTCGGACATAGCTTTGTGCAATATACCATCTCACCAAGCCTAGGATACTGAGACCTGGAATTTAGGGTGATCTAATCATCTTGATCTAAGATAACCCGAGAAACCTATGAGAGGAGAATATAGTCTCTTCTCAAATCCGGATATATATATTTATATCATACTTAGACCCTCCGAATTTGGTGGGTAAAGTCACTTCTCAAAACACCTACTAAGTCTAGAAATAGGGACTTAAAAGGGAATTTGAATCATGAGATTGGTATATATGGTCAAGATTTCATTTTGTTCAAAATAAAAAAAACTTATATGAAATCAATATAGATCTTGATCTGAATATGCTCAACCTCGATAGTTCAACCAATGCCTTGATATAAGACATTAGGTTGAGAGACTAATTTATTACAAGGTATTGTTGAAATCCTTGTCCATACCCCCCCCAACTTAGATATTAAGTTTTTGGCATAGTCATTTAGCCTTATATGGTCGCATGTCGTCGATTTGACATTAACTCTGCATTCCATTGCTTTTATGGGTCATAATCCCCAGACGCTGATATTTTATGGATGAATGTTTTCTTTCTTATGCGAATTGCTACGACAGTTAATCAAGGGTGTCCGAGAGTCTCGGTGTAATTAACATCGGAAATTCGCAACTTCCGATGGAGAGAGGTCCAAAGACAAGTTTTACGAACCCGAACCTCGACATACATATTTTATGCATACTACATATTTTGGCTAATATTTTCTATGAAATATCATATATTTTCATAGTAGCCAAAGATAGGATATCGAAAGTTCATTTCCCAAATAAACGGAAGACAAATGAATTTTCAAACTATGGCATACACCATATTTTTATATTAAGAAATATTTCTATACGATATATAAATTTCTTCGAGGTTTCACAAGGTAGAGCGAGGATCTTGCCATCATCATAGTTGAGGATTTTCGCGCCAAAACGATGAACGAGGGAAAAAGTTGTTGCACTCGCGCAATATAATATTTTATTTTATCCTTCAAATGATTTTCACCAAGGATTAACCACCATTTCCGCCGCAAAAGAGTTTTAAAATTAAAAAGAGACGGAGCGGTGTAAAAATAAAAATAATAAAGACAATAATCGCGAGGTTCGTACATGCCCAAACGAACATGATATAAGTTGGAATTGAGCTCTGTTCAGGCCTAGTTTTATGTATTTTTTTAGCTAATCATCTTAGATGCATTAATTGTATCATGATCATGATGGAATTATCTTAATTTATCTCAAATAATTTTAATTATAGAATTTTGCACTTATTCTCTCTTTTATATTAGGGGGAAAATAAAAAATACTTTTCTTGTTTCTAATCATAATATCCAACATTCAACTTCAATTACGGTTTGTTTGGACATTTCTGGATCATCTTTGACCATTTTGCCCCTGTTATGATGAGACTTTAGAGAATCTCAAATTTTGATTTTTTGGGCATATCTTGCCGAAAATTGGTTAGATTTCCTGTTTGATTTTGGCATTCCTTAACATTACGTTGGACAGATCTTATGCCGATGTTTACTTTTGTTAATGGGCCGGCCCTAGGTTATTCGGGTCCAATAAGAACTGAAATGGAATTGTGCCACCCGAGCCCATTTTCCGGTATTCTTAACTTTATCACCAAAGCTTCTCGCCGACACTAACATGTAGGCTCATTGTTTTGCCCTTGTTGACCCAATAAGCAGCGATAGGACTACCGAGAAACTCAAACTTATGTCTTTTGAGCATGACTTTCCAAATATAAGTTGAATTTTTGGTTTGACACTGGCGTTCATCAATCATATGCTGCTATTATTCTTTATTGGGCCTTATCTCAGTTGTTTAGGACCAATATGCACCAAATTTGAGATTTTGCCATTCGGGTCTATTTTTTGACATTGTGACCCGATAATTAAAATTAAAACATTTGTTGATCTTGACATCTGGGCCTATTCTAATGGGGACATTTATTCCAATCGGTTTGGGAAATATTATCGGCGACAAAGAAAGAGGAATCAACAATAATTTCCTTTATTTTCGTCATTTTAATTTGGGCCACCATTAGTTCAAATTCTGGCCCAAATTTTCTACTTACGCATATTAGTGTCTTTGGGCTATTTTACTAAGTCCAATACGTAGGATTTTCATTTGGTCATTTGCTTGTAAATAGGTCAATGGGCCATTCGCAGCACATTGGTGCCTCGGGGCCCAATACGCTCAAGTCAATTTCCCTTTGTTTTCTTTATTCTTTGTACAGCCCCTTTAAAAGAGGGGGCAAGGGGGCGCCATTCGCACATGATGAAAGAGAAAAAAAACTATTTTCTTCAGCGCATATCTCTCCTGTTCGTAGGATACGCTCTTCCGGAGTTCCTCCTTCCGTCATTTAGATTCAGCGAGCATCCTCACTATTCTGCCTTCCATTAGCTAGTAGTGTTTATCTCTCTACTTCCCGGTAGTACTCTAGTGGATCTCTTCCATTTCGCGGCTTCTCACCGGTGGTTTCCCGAGGCGTACGAAGGCGGTTCTTCAACCGCGACGACCAGCTCCTTCTTCGGTTCCATGGCCGCGGCTTCTTCTTAAGGCTGATTTCCATACCGCAGCGTTTCAACGGATCGTTGAACCGATTCCATGGCCGCGGCTTCTTCGAGGCGGATGCGCATTCTGCAGCATTTCAATAACGTGTTGGTCTACCAGCAGAGGATATCCCTCATAGTTTCAATAGTCCAGCTAAGTATTACGCCTTGTTTACAGTGGGTTCTATCTGATCGGAAACGCATGGAGTTAGTAGGTTCTTCCAGTTCCACTGCACCTCCCATCACGACCTCAAATGTCGCTGATGTTCTGCAAATAGAACTGGTCCTGGTCGTGTTCCTCTGTTTTGGTTCTCCCGATTCCTTCAGATCCGCGAGCGTCCGCTGAGTGGCTTAGCCCTAGCTGGAGATGCATCCAGAACTAGTCCATACGTTGGCTTAATGCGTTCAGCTTCTTTGAGACCTTCTGCACCTATGAGATCTGAATCGTTCATGGATAGTGATGACTAGTTCGCTTAGAACGATGATGTCATTAAAGCTGAAGAGATGAGATCGCATGGTCTATGATTATTGGAATGTCGTAGTGGGAGTTATGATGAACGTCACTCGGAGATCCGAACATGATCCGCTCACGGATTGTTAGCTACTGAGTCTGCACGTCTCACTGGTCCACTCCAGTGACTAGTTTCCCCTATTCAACCCGGTCTGAATATTTGAGCAGAATACTACACTGGTCCAATATCCGGTGAACAGTTCGTTTTCTTTTCCCTCGGTCTTGATATTTGAACAGTTTACTACACTGGTCCTTGTCCAGTGGATAGCTCTTTCTATTCTCTACGAATCTGAAAGTTGAACAGAATACTACACTGGTCCATGTCCAGTGAACAGTTCGTCGTCTGTTTCCCCCGGTTTGACACTTGAACAGTTTATTACATTGGTCCTCGCCCAATGGTAGCTAATCACCGGTCACCAGTTGGGATTGTGCATGACTCTAGCTACAACAATCTGAGTGCACAGTTTTCAAACCGGATGAAGTACTGGTGACTCCCCGGAGACGCCTACTCTACTCGGATTTGGTAACTACAAGTGCTGGTGACATCTGAAATCCCGGGCGCGTTTCAAACTAAGCTGGTTTGAGTTTATTTTTTTTCTGTCAAGTGGACTTGTTGAAATTAATCAACGGACCTGCTGCTGAGCCGGATCTCTGTTTGCTCGTCAACCTGGTTGAGGTCACGATTTCAGTTATTTGTTTGTTTGACCTGTTACCACCCTGCGAGGTGTGGGTCATATTTGAATGTGTAAATCTTAAGTGAATCTGGATGTATAAGGAATCGTGACTGAAACCAGCCGAGCCGACACCCACACTCCGGTGTGGAGGTAACCTCTTGTCATAAATCCTTGAATGTTTATTTGCTTATCTATTATACGTCTCGAAATGCCACGCTCAAAAGTGCGGTTAGGGATCTAGCTCGAGAACAAACAAGTAGTTGGCGTAGAGTGAGAGATTAATTTCAAATCCAACTGAAAACTATCAAAATCGATTTCGTTAATTAGTTGACGAATTTGGATCTACTGGTTGATTTTGAACGAATTTACGTTGTTTAAAATCCTGAATATTGTCTAAAATGGATAAAAGTTCGCTGGTCCAATTTCTAGTGGTAACAGAAGAAAGTCAATCTTGAAATAACCAACTCGTTTTAAGTGAAGATTTTCTTGATAATTCTTAACGAGTGTCTTTCTTTAATGTCCTTCACTCTAGGTCCTTGTTAGTTCCGCATCAACTTGGTATCGAGCCCACCGCAGTTCAGGACATTACATTTGCATTGTTTACTTTGTTTTCATTTGCATACATATAGATTGCATGACCACTAGGAGAGGGACATCTTACCAGGTCAACATGTCAGGGTCTAATTCTGAACCAAATTCTATAGAAACCCACCTGGCTCAATTGATTGACCGTTTTGAACACTTAGAGGGTTTAATGAGGGGAATGACTGACAGATTTGACCATTTTGACCAGACTCTTCATGAGCTTAATGAAAGAGTCACTGGGTTAGAAAATAGGCCAGGTTTAACTGAGGTTGTAGGACCAAGAAATCTGAATTTTCCAGTTAGGCCTGAACCACCTCGATTCCCTCAGGATCCTAGGAATTTGAACTTCCCAGGGAGGAATCCCAATTTCTGTGAACCTCCTCCACAACAACCTCCTTTTATTCCACCTCCTCCTTTTATTCCTCAGCCCCCAGGTTTTCCACAACCACCATTTCCTTTTCAACCACAATTTCAACCACCTGAATTTCAGGTTCAGGGAATGGGTGCTAGGCAAAGGAGAGAGCAGGAAGCTGAAGAGAGATGCCTTAGAAACATTAAGGTGGATGCCCCAAACTTTGAGGGTTCATTAGACCCTAAGGTCTATATGGACTGGGAGGCAGGGATGGATCATTACTTTGATTGGTACGATCTGTCGAAGCTAGAAAGGTCGTTTGCAAAAATGAAACTCTTAGGACAGGCTAAGGTTCATTGGAATAACATAGAATCTTTGCTTAGGTAGAGACAGCAGGAACCAATCCAGAACTGGGAGGAAATGAAAGCCAAATTGAGAGAGAAATACCAACCCTCATCTTACAGACAAATGCTGGTTGATAAATGGCAAAGTATCACCCAAGGAAACCGTAGTGCATCTACCTACATTGCAGAATTTGATGACTACCTCCTTAGGTGTGGTATCCAGGAAGATGAGATGATGACACTGTCCAGATTCAGGAAGGGACTTAGGCCAGAGCTTAGGAGAGAGTTGTTTAGGCAGTCTGTTTCAACCCTTGATCATGCTTATGAGGTTGTTACACAATTTGAGCAGTTTGAGACTGTGCATGAACCTCCTAGGCATAAGTATCTTCAGGCTCCTATTCATGAATCTCGTGGTCCAAGATTCCCACAACAATCTCCTAGAATCCCAGATTTTACTAATCCTAGACCTTCATTTCCACCAAACAGAGGAACCCAACAGAATGTTCCTCGAGATGCCTTAGTACCTATCCCTTCTCTCAAGACTCCTCAAGATTCCACTTACAAGAGAGAAGATAGGGGAAAACAACCTCATTGTCGTCGAGGGTAGTAACAAGAAAATTCGGTGTTTTGGTTGTGGCAAAATGGGACATTACAAGTCTCAGTGTCCACAAAGTCGTTCCTTATGCATTGAGGGTTTTACAGATGAGAACCAGGATCCCAACCTACAACCTATAGTGTATGAGGCTGATCAGGAATTATTAAAAGAATTCGAGGAAGATGAGATTGACCCAAGTCAACTGGCACTATTAGAAGATGAAACCAGACAGGTGGTGAGATGTGCTTTCACCCAACTGTCTCTAATGATGATTGGAGGAGAACCTCTATTTTCCATACTTTTTTAGGGGCCAAAGGGAAGGTCCGTAAGCTCATCATAGATAGTGGAAGTTGTATCAATGCAATATCCACTAATACCGTTTTGAAACTTGGGCTTATTCCTTCGACCATCCAAACCCCTATGTAGTCTCTCGGGTCGATTCCACATCCATTCCGTGCAAAGCGTATGCCTCGGTTCCTATCCAACTTCCCCCTTACTCGCTAGCATTTGGTGTGATGTGCTTCCCACGGAAGTGGGAAGTATTATATCGGGGCGCCCACGGCTATTTGATGTTGATGCTACCTCATACGGTAGGTCAAATGTCCGTGAATTCACTTCGATGGGAGACAGATTATTCTCTCTCCTACTCCACCTTCTTCGCCCAAGAGTTCAAATGACTCTTCTAACTCAACTTCACAAAGAACACCTTCTGTTAATCCAAATGACACTTCTAAGAAGACAGAAGGAAAACTTCCATCCCAGAAATCTGACCTAGAAACTGAGAGCTTAACCAAACCCAAACTGGTCAAAGCTCAGTCAAAATCCAAAGGCAAAGAGGTCTCTTTAGCCACCATTGGAACACCCAGACTTCTACACATCTTGGGAGAACACGAATTCGAAATTGAAAGTAGAAATGGGCCAGTATTTGCTGTGATAGCCAAAGAGATCGAAAACACCCACCCCAAAGCTGAGGTTGAACCAGAAGTTCAAGAACTTCTAACTGAATTTGCTGATGTTTTTCCTGATGAACTTCCTACTGAATTGCCTCCTATGAGAGAAGTCCAGCATGCTATAGATCTGGTTCCAGGATCCACCTTACCAAATCTGCCACATTATAGGATGGATCCAAAGTCCCATGAGGAACTTAAGAGGCAAGTAGAGGAGTTGCTTGAAAAGGGATACATCAGAGAGAGCATGAGCCCATGTGCTGTTCCTGCATTGCTAGCTCCAAAAAAAGATGGAACATGGCGTATGTGTGTTGACACTAGAGCAATAAACCCAATTACTCTCAAGTACCGCTTTCCTATACCACGCTTGGATGACATGTTTGACATGTTAGCTGGGGCGGTCATTTTCTCTAAAATTGATTTGAAGAGTGGATATCACCAAGTGAGACTTAGACCAGGTGATGAGTGGAAAACTGCCTTTAAGACCAAGGATGGACTCTTTGAGTGGCTTGTAATGCCCTTTGGGCTCTCAAATGCCCCTAGTACCTTCATGAGGTTGATGAACCTAGTCCTTAAGCCATTTATTGGTCAGTTTGTGGTAGTTTATTTTGATGATATTCTGATATATAGCCTATCACGAACTGAACATTTAGGACATCTTAGGCAGGTTTGTCAAGCCTTAAGAGAGGAAAAATTGTTTGGAAATTTTAAGAAATGTTCTTTCCTCACTCCCACTGTCACATTCTTGGGCTTCATAGTCTCTAAGGATGGTGTTTCTGCTGACCCAGAGAAGGTCAAAGCCATTCTCGATTGGCCTATTCCTAAAAACATCCATGATGTTAGGAGTTTTCATGGCCTGGCCACTTTCTACAGACGTTTCATTAGGGGATTTAGCACTGTTACAGCCCCTATCACAGACTGCCTTAAGAAAGGCAACTTTCAGTGGTCTAAGGCAGCAGATTCTGCCTTTGCTTCCTTAAAGCAACTCACGACCCAGCCTCCTGTTCTTAAACTTCCGCATTTCTCCTTAGTTTTCGAGGTTGCTCGCGATGCCTCCGGAATTGGCATAGGAGGAGTTCGTCACAAGAGGGTCATCCTATTGCTTTCTTCGGTGAAAAGTTATCGGATGCCGCATTAAGATATTCTACTTATGATAAAGAGTTTTATGCCATCATTCGCAGTTTAAAATATTGGCGGCATTATCTCTCGTCTAAGGAGTTTGTCTTATTTTCTCGATCGTGAAGCCTTAAGGTATCTTCGTGCCCGTAAGAAACTTAACCCAAGACACGGTCGTTGGGTTGAGTACATCCAAGCTTTCACTTTTGTCCCGAAGCATAAAACCGGAACAGAAAACGAGTTGTCGATGCTCTTTACAGAAGAGTCATTCTGCTAAATTCATTTAGTGCCGAAACTGTTGGATTTTCCCAGATTTTGGAAGAATATCTTGATTGCCCAGATTTTGTTGACATCTATTCCAGTTTGACTAATGGACCATCTCGAGATTTTCCAGACTTTCTCATTCATGATGGTTACCTCTTCTTAGGTAATCGTCTTTGTATACCTCGTACCTCACTAAGAGATTTCTTAGTGTGGGAACTTCATTGTGGGGGTCTCGGTGGTCATTTTGGCCGCAATAAGACCATAGAATTAGTTGAGCACAGATTTTATTGGCCAAGTGTCAAGAGGGATGTGGCCAAGGTTGTTTCTCAATGTTATACTTGTGCTACCTCCAAATTCAGGAAACAGAACACAGGATTATACACTCCTCTTCCTGTCCCAGATTGTCCTTGGCAAGACCTTAGCATGGACTTTGTCCTAGGTCTTCCCAAAACTGTTAGGAGGTATGATTCTATCCTGGTTGTTGTAGACAGGTTTTCTAAGATGGCACATTTTATTCCTTGCACCAAGACTTCTGATGCATCAATCATTGCTAGATTGTTTTTAAAAGAAGTGGTTAGACTTCATGGTTTGCCTAAGACTATTGCGATCGACAGAGATGTAAAATTTGTCGGTTATTTTTGGAAAACACTTTGGCATTTACTTGGGCACAAAGTTAAAATTTTCCGGTGCCTATCATCCTCAAACCGACGGGCAAACGAAGTCGTGAACGAAGTCTGGGGGACTTCTTGAGGTGTCTAGTCAAAGAGCATGTTAGGAGTTGGGACTGTATCCTTCCATTGGCCGAATTTGCATATAACGGCTCAGTTAACAGAAGCACTGGGTTATCTCCTTTCGAAATTGTTTCAGGATATAGGCCTAGAAGACCCGTTGACCTTGTAAACACTCCTCTCACGCATAAATTGTCCGCATCACCAAGCATTAGCGAGAACACATTAGGAGTCCGTACGGACAGATTAGACAAAGATATAGAAACACAGAATACACTCTATAAGAATCTTGTCGATCTTCACAAAAGACAAAAAGAATTTCAAGTTGGCGATTCTGTTATCATCAGGATTCGTCCTGAACGGTTTCCTTCCGGGACTGTTAAGAAATTGCATAACCGGGGAGCCGGACCATTTAAGATCATAAAAAGGGTTGGTAACAATGCTTATGTTCTTGATCTTCCATTAGATTATGGATTCAGTTCAACCTTTAACGTCTCCGATTTGATAGCTTTTCAACCGCCAACTACTTTACCCAGTGAGTTTGTTCAGCCTAATTCCTTCAATCCGAGAGACACTTCTGAGAGTCCACTTGAACGACTTTAAAATTTCGACGTACGAGCAAATAGAGCGTATAATGGATGAGCAGGTAATTACATCCTCGGATGGACTGATTCAGAGATACCTTATACGTTGGAAAGGAAGACCGGCAGCTGATGATTCTTGGGTATCAAGATCAGAACTACAACAAATGGATCCTGATTTACTAGAAAGATTTGATTCGAC
Organism: Cryptocoryne crispatula var. balansae; assembly: GCA_036172225.1. Taxonomy (NCBI): domain Eukaryota; kingdom Viridiplantae; phylum Streptophyta; class Magnoliopsida; order Alismatales; family Araceae; genus Cryptocoryne; species Cryptocoryne crispatula. The sequence continues at coordinate 42,848,270 of CM069927.1, read as the reverse complement.
AGAGTCGAATCCTCCGCAGCCCGGAGGAATTAATGGGGACATTTATTCCAATCGGTTTGGGAAATATTATCGGCGACAAAGAAAGAGGAATCAACAATAATTTCCTTTATTTTCGTCATTTTAATTTGGGCCACCATTAGTTCAAATTCTGGCACAAATTTTCTACTTACGCATATTTGAGTCTTTGGGCTATTTTACTGAGTCCAATACGTAGGATTTTCAGTTGGTCATTTGCTTGTAAATAGGTCAATGGGCCATTCGCAGCACATTGGTGCCTCGGGGCCCAATACGCTCAAGTCAATTTCCCTTTGTTTTCTTTATTCTTTGTACAGCCCCTTTAAAAGAGGGGGCAAGGGGGCGCCATTCGCACATGATGAAAGAGAAAAAAAACTATTTTCTTCAGCGCATATCTCTCCTGTTCGTAGGATACGCTCTTCCGGAGTTCCTCCTTCCGTCATTTAGATTCAGCGAGCATCCTCACTATTCTGCCTTCCATTAGCTAGTAGTGTTTATCTCTCTACTTCCAGTAGTACTCTAGTGGATCTCTTCCATTTTGCGGCTTCTCACCGGTGGTTTCCTGAGGCGTACGAAGGCAGTTCTTCAACTGCGACGACCAGCTCCTTCTTCTGGTTCCATGGCTGCGGCTTCTTCTTAAGGCTGATTTCCATACTGCAGCGTTTCAACAGATCGTTGAACTGATTCCATGGCCGCGGCTTCTTCTTGAGGCGGATCTGCATTCTGCAGCATTTCAATAACGTGTTGGTCTACCAGCAGAGGATATCCCTCATAGTTTCAAAAGTCAAGCTAAGTATTACGCCTTGTTTACAGTGGGTTCTATCTGATCGGAAACGCATGGAGTTAGTAGGTTCTTCCAGTTCCACTGCACCTCCCATCACGACCTCAAATGTCGCTGATGTTCTGCAAATAGAACTGGTCCTGGTCGTGTTCCTCTGTTTTGGTTCTCCCGATTCCTTCTAGATCTGTGAGCGTCCGCTGAGTGGCTTAGCCCTAGCTGGAGATGCATCCAGAACTAGTCCATACGTTGGCTTAATGCGTTCAGCTTCTTTGAGACCTTCTGCACCTATGAGATCTGAATCGTTCATGGATAGTGATGACTAGTTCGCTTAGAACGATGATGTCATTAAAGCTGAAGAGATGAGATCGCATGGTCTATGATTATTGAAATGTCGTAGTGGGAGTTATGATGAACGTCACTCTGGAGATCTGAACATGATCTGCTCACGGATTGTTAGCTACTGAGTCTGCACGTCTCACTGGTCCACTCCAGTGACTAGTTTCCCCTATTCAACCCGGTCTGAATATTTGAGCAGAATACTACACTGGTCCAATATCCGGTGAACAGTTCGTTTTCTTTTCCCTCGGTCTTGATATTTGAACAGTTTACTAATCGGTCCTTGTCCGGTGGATAGCTCTTTCTATTCTCTACGAATGCGAAAGTTGAACGAGAATACTACACCGGTCCGTGTCCGATGAACGGTTCGTCGTCTGTTTCCGGTTTGACACTTCGAACAGCTTTATTACATTGGTCCTCGCCCGATGGTAGCTAATCACCGGTCACCGATTGGGATTGTGCGTGACTCTAGCTACAACAATCTGAGTGCACAGTTTTCAAACCGGATGAAGTACTGGTGACTCCCCGGAGACGCCTACTCTACTCGGATTTGGTAACTACAAGTGCTGGTGACATCTGAAATCCCGGGCGCGTTTCAAACTAAGCTGGTTTGAGTTTATTTTTTTTCTGTCAAGTGGACTTGTTGAAATTAATCAACGGACTCTCGCCGAGTCGGATCTCTGTTTGCTCGTCAACCTGGTTGAGGTCACGATTTCAGTTATCTGTTTGTTTGACCTGTTACCACCCTGCGAGGTGTGGGTCATATTTGAATGTGTAAATCTTAAGTGAATCTGGATGTATAAGGAATCGTGACTGAAACCAGCCGAGCCGACACCCACACTCCGGTGTGGAGGTAACCTCTTGTCATAAATCCTTGAATGTTTACTTGCTTTTCTATTATACGTCTCGAAATGCCATGCTCAAATGTGCGGTTAGGGATGCAGCTCGTGAATAAACAAGTAGTTGGCGTAGAAAGAGAGATTACTTTCAAATCCAACTAAAAACTATCAAAATCGATTTCGTTAATTAGTTGACGAATTTGGATCTACTGGTTGATTTTGAAAGAATTTACGTTGTTTAAAATCCTGAATATTGTCTAAAATGGATAAAAGTTCGCTGGTCCAATTTCTAGTGCTAACAGAAGAAAGTCAATCTTGAAATAACCAACTGTTTTAAGTGAAGATTTTCTTGATAATTCTTAACGAGTGTCTTTCTTTAATGTCCTTCACTCTAGGTCCTTGTTAGTTCCGCATCAACTTGGTATCAGAGCCCAGCCAGAGTCTAGGACATTACATTTGCATTGTTTACTTTGTTTTCATTTGCATACATATAGATTGCATGACCACTAGGAGAGGGACATCTTACCAGGTCAACATGTCAGGGTCTAATTTCGAACCAATTCTATAGAAACCCACTCCGGCTCGATTGATTGACCGTTTTGAACACTTAGAGGGTTTAATGAGGGGAATGACTGACAGATTTGACCATTTTGACCAGACTCTTCATGAGCTTAATGAAAGAGTCACTGGGTTAGAAAATAGGCCAGGTTTAACTGAGGTTGTAGGACCAAGAAATCCGAATTTTCCAGTTAGGCCTGAACCACCTCGATTCCCTCAGGATCCTAGGAATTTGAACTTCCCAGGGAGGAATCCCAATTTCTGTGAACCTCCTCCACAACAACCTCCTTTTATTCCACCTCCTCCTTTTATTCCTCAGCCCCCAGGTTTTCCACAACCACCATTTCCTTTTCAACCACAATTTCAACCACCTGAATTTCAGGTTCAGGGAATGGGTGCTAGGCAAAGGAGAGAGCAGGAAGCTGAAGAGAGATGCCTTAGAAACATTAAGGTGGATGCCTCAAACTTTGAGGGTTCATTAGACCCTAAGGTCTATATGGACCGGGGAGCGAGGATGGATCATTACTTTGATTGGTACGATCTGTCAGAAGCTAGAAAGGTCAGGTTTGCGAAAATGAAACTCTTAGGACAGGCTAAGGTTCATTGGAATAACATAGAATCTTTGCTTAGGTAGAGACAGCAGGAACCAATCCAGAACTGGGAGGAAATGAAAGCCAAATTGAGAGAGAAATACCAACCCTCATCTTACAGACAATCTTTGGTTGATAAATGGCAAAGTATCACCTGAGGAAACCGTAGTGCATCTACCTACATTGCGTAATTTGATGACTACCTCCTTAGGTGTGGTATCCGGGAAGATGAGATGATGACCTTGTCCCGGATTCGGGGAAGGGACTTAGGCCAGAGCTTAGGAGAGAGTTGTTTAGGCAGTCTGTTTCAACCCTTGATCATGCTTATGAGGTTGTTACACAATTTGAGCAGTTTGAGACTGTGCATGAACCTCCTAGGCATAAGTATCTTCAGGCTCCTATTCATGAATCTCGTGGTCCAAGATTCCCACAACAATCTCCTAGAATCCCAGATTTTACTAATCCTAGACCTTCATTTCCACCAAACAGAGGAACCCAACAGAATGTTCCTCGAGATGCCTTAGTACCTATCCCTTCTCTCAAGACTCCTCAAGATTCCACTTACAAGAGAGAAGATAGGGGAAAACAACCTGCTGTTGCTGAGGGTAGTAACAGCAAAATTCAGTGTTTTGGTTGTGGCAAAATGGGACATTACAAGTCTCAATGCCCACAAAGTCGTTCCTTATGCATTGAGGGTTTTACAGATGAGAACCAGGATCCCAACCTACAACCTGTAGTGTATGAGGCTGATCAAGAATTATTAAAAGAATTCGAGGAAGATGAGATTGACCCAAGTCAACTGGCACCATTAGAAGATGAAACCAGATTAGGGGTGGTGAGATGTGCTTTCACCCAATCTGTCTCTAATGATGATTGGAGGAGAACCTCTATTTTCCATACTTTTTTTAGGGCCAAAGGGAAGGTCTGTAAGCTCATCATAGATAGTGGAAGTTGTATCAATGCAATATCCACTAATACCGTTTTCAAACTTGGGCTTATTCCTTCGACCATCCAAACCCCTATAGAGTCTCTTGGGTCGATTCCACATCCATTCCGGTGCAAAGCGGATGCCTCGGTTCCTATCCAACTTCCCCTTACTCGCTAGCATTTGGTGTGATGTGCTTCCCGTGGAAGTGGGAAGTATTATATTGGGGCGCCCGCGGCTATTTGATGTTGATGCTACCTTACGTGGTAGGTCGAATGTCCGTGAATTCACTTCGATGGGAGACGATTATTCTCTCTCCTACTCCACCTTCTTTGCCCAAGAGTTCAAATGACTCTTCTAACTCAACTTCACAAAGAACACCTTCTGTTAATCCAAATGACACTTCTAAGAAGACAGAAGGAAAACTTCCATCCCAGAAATCTGACCTAGAAACTGAGAGCTTAACCAAACCCAAACTGGTCAAAGCTCAGTCAAAATCCAAAGGCAAAGAGGTCTCTTTAGCCACCATTGGAACACCCAGACTTCTACACATCTTGGGAGAACACGAATTCGAAATTGAAAGTAGAAATGGGCCAGTATTTGCTGTGATAGCCAAAGAGATCGAAAACACCCACCCCAAAGCTGAGGTTGAACCAGAAGTTCAAGAACTTCTAACTGAATTTGCTGATGTTTTTCCTGATGAACTTCCTACTGAATTGCCTCCTATGAGAGAAGTCCAGCATGCTATAGATCTGGTTCCAGGATCCACCTTACCAAATACGCCACATTATAGGATGGATCCAAAGTCCCACGAGGAACTTAAGAGGCAAGTAGAGGAGTTGCTTGAAAAGGGATACATCGAGAGAGAGCGTGAGCCCGTGTCGTTCTGCATTGCTAGCTCCAAAAAAAGATGGAACATGGCGCATGTGTGTTGACAGTAGAGCAATAAACAGAATTACTGTCAAGTACCGCTTTCCTATACCATGCTTGGATGACATGTTTGACATGTTAGCTGGGGCGGTCATTTTCTCTAAAATCGATTTGAAGAGTGGATATCACCAAGTGAGACTTAGACCAGGTGATGAGTGGAAAACTGCCTTTAAGACCAAGGATGGACTCTTTGAGTGGCTTGTAATGCCCTTTGGGCTCTCAAATGCCCCTAGTACCTTCATGAGGTTGATGAACCTAGTCCTTAAGCCATTTATTGGTCAGTTTGTGGTAGTTTATTTTGATGATATTCTGATATATAGCCTATCACGAACTGAACATTTAGGACATCTTAGGCAGGTTTGTCAAGCCTTAAGAGAGGAAAAATTGTTTGGAAATTTTAAGAAATGTTCTTTCCTCACTCCCACTGTCACATTCTTGGGCTTCATAGTCTCTAAGGATGGTGTTTCTGCTGACCCAGAGAAGGTCAAAGCCATTCTTGATTGGCCTACTCCTAAAAACATCCATGATGTTAGGAGTTTTCATGGCCTGGCCACTTTCTACAGACGTTTCATTAGGGGATTCGGCCTTACAGCCCTATCACAGATCGCTCTTAAGAAAGGCAACTTTCAGTGGTCTAAGGCAGCAGATTCTGCCTTTGCTTCCTTAAAGCAACTCATGACCCAGTCTCCTGTTCTTAAACTTCCAGATTTCTCCTTAGTTTTTGAGGTTGCCTGTGATGCCTCTGGAATTGGCATAGGAGGAGTTCTGTCACAAGAGGGTCATCCTATTGCTTTCTTCAGTGAAAAGTTATCAGATGCCAGATTAAGATATTCTACTTATGATAAAGAGTTTTATGCCATCATTCAGAGTTTAAAATATTGGCGGCATTATCTCTTGTCTAAGGAGTTTGTCTTATTTTCTGATCATGAAGCCTTAAGGTATCTTCAGGCCCAGAAGAAACTTAACCCAAGACACAGTCGTTGGGTTGAGTACATCCAAGCTTTCACTTTTGTCCTGAAGCATAAACCTGGAACAGAAAACAGAGTTGCTGATGCTCTTAGCAGAAGAGTCATTCTGCTAAATTCATTTAGTGCCGAAACTGTTGGATTTTCCCAGATTTTGGAAGAATATCTTGATTGCCCAGATTTTGTTGACATCTATTCCAGTTTGACTAATGGACCATCTCGAGATTTTCCAGACTTTCTCATTCATGATGGTTACCTCTTCTTAGGTAATCGTCTTTGTATACCTCGTACCTCACTAAGAGATTTCTTAGTGTGGGAACTTCATTGTGGGGGTCTCGGTGGTCATTTTGGCCGCAATAAGACCATAGAATTAGTTGAGCACAGATTTTATTGACGAGTGTCAAGAGGGATGTGGCCAAGGTTGTTTCTCAATGTTATACTTGTGCTACCTCCAAATTCGAAACGAGAACACGGGATTATACACTCCTCTTCCTCGTCCCAGATTGTCATGGCAAGACCTTAGCGTGGACTTTGTCCTAGGTCTTCCCAAGCGGTTAGGAGGTATGATTCTATCCTGGTTGTTGTAGACAGGTTTTCTAAGATGGCACATTTTATTCCTTGCACCAAGACTTCTGATGCATCAATCATTGCTAGATTGTTTTTAAAAGAAGTGGTTAGACTTCATGGTTTGCCTAAGACTATTGTGACTGACAGAGATGTCAAATTTGTCAGTTATTTTTGGAAAACACTGTGGCATTTATTGGGCACAAAGTTAAAATTTTCCAGTGCCTATCATCCCCAAACTGATGGGCAAACAGAAGTCGTGAACAGAAGTCTAGGGGACTTGTTGAGGTGTCTAGTCAAAGAGCATGTTAGGAGTTGGGACTGTATCCTTCCATTGGCCGAATTTGCATATAACGACTCAGTTAACAGAACCACTGGGTTATCTCCTTTCGAAATTGTTTCAGGATATAGGCCTAGAAGACCTGTTGACCTTGTAAACACTCCTCTCATGCATAAATTGTCTGCATCAGCTGAAGCATTAGCAGAACACATTAGGAGTCTGCATGGACAGATTAGACAGCATATAGAAACACAGAATACACTCTATAAGAATCTTGCTGATCTTCACAAAAGACAAAAAGAATTTCAGGTTGGCGATTCTGTTATCATCAGGATTCGTCCTGAACGGTTTCCTTCCGGGACTGTTAAGAAATTGCATAACCGGGGAGCCGGACCATTTAAGATCATAAAAAGGGTTGGTAACAATGCTTATGTTCTTGATCTTCCATTAGATTATGGATTCAGTTCAACCTTTAACGTCTCCGATTTGATAGCTTTTCAACCGCCAACTACTTTACCCAGTGAGTTTGTTCAACCTAATTCCTTCAATCCGAGAGACACTTCTGAGAGTCCACTTGAACAGCCTAAAATTTCTGAGCATGAGCAAATAGAGCGTATAATGGATGAGCAGGTAATTACATCCTCGGATGGACTGATTCAGAGATACCTTATACGTTGGAAAGGAAGACCGGCAGCTGATGATTCTTGGGTATCAAGATCAGAACTACAACAAATGGATCCTGATTTACTAGAAAGATTTGATTCGACAGAGTCGAATCCTCCGCAGCCCGGAGGAATTAATGGGGACATTTATTCCAATCGGTTTGGGAAATATTATCGGCGACAAAGAAAGAGGAATCAACAATAATTTCCTTTATTTTCGTCATTTTAATTTGGGCCACCATTAGTTCAAATTCTGGCCCAAATTTTCTACTTACGCATATTAGTGTCTTTGGGCTATTTTACTAAGTCCAATACGTAGGATTTTCATTTGGTCATTTGCTTGTAAATAGGTCAATGGGCCATTCGCAGCACATTGGTGCCTCGGGGCCCAATACGCTCAAGTCAATTTCCCTTTGTTTTCTTTATTCTTTGTACACCCCTTTAAAAGAGGGCAAGGGGGCGCCATTCGCACATGATGAAAGAGAAAAAAACTATTTTCTTCAGCGCATATCTCTCCTGTTCGTAGGATACGCTCTTCCGGAGTTCCTCCTTCCGTCATTTAGATTCAGCGAGCATCCTCACTATTCTGCCTTCCATTAGCTAGTAGTGTTTATCTCTCTACTTCCAGTAGTACTCTAGTGGATCTCTTCCATTTTGCGGCTTCTCACCGGTGGTTTCCTGAGGCGTACGAAGGCAGTTCTTCAACTGCGACGACCAGCTCCTTCTTCTGGTTCCATGGCTGCGGCTTCTTCTTAAGGCTGATTTCCATACTGCAGCGTTTCAACAGATCGTTGAACTGATTCCATGGCCGCGGCTTCTTCTTGAGGCGGATCTGCATTCTGCAGCATTTCAATAACGTGTTGGTCTACCAGCAGAGGATATCCCTCATAGTTTCAATAGTCCAGCTAAGTATTACGCCTTGTTTACAGTGGGTTCTATCTGATCGGAAACGCATGGAGTTAGTAGGTTCTTCCAGTTCCACTGCACCTCCCATCACGACCTCAAATGTCGCTGATGTTCTGCAAATAGAACTGGTCCTGGTCGTGTTCCTCTGTTTTGGTTCTCCCGATTCCTTCTAGATCTGTGAGCGTCCGCTGAGTGGCTTAGCCCTAGCTGGAGATGCATCCAGAACTAGTCCATACGTTGGCTTAATGCGTTCAGCTTCTTTGAGACCTTCTGCACCTATGAGATCTGAATCGTTCATGGATAGTGATGACTAGTTCGCTTAGAACGATGATGTCATTAAAGCTGAAGAGATGAGATCGCATGGTCTATGATTATTGGAATGTCGTAGTGGGAATTATGATGAACGTCACTCTGGAGATCTGAACATGATCTGCTCACGGATTGTTAGCTACTGAGTCTGCACGTCTCACTGGTCCACTCCAGTGACTAGTTTCCCCTATTCAACCCGGTCTGAATATTTGAGCAGAATACTACACTGGTCCAATATCCGGTGAACAGTTCGTTTTCTTTTCCCTCGGTCTTGATATTTGAACAGTTTACTACACTGGTCCTTGTCCAGTGGATAGCTCTTTCTATTCTCTACGAATCTGAAAGTTGAACAGAATACTACACTGGTCCATGTCCAGTGAACAGTTCGTCGTCTGTTTCCCCCGGTTTGACACTTGAACAGTTTATTACACTGGTCCTCGCCCAATGGTAGCTAATCACCGGTCACCAGTTGGGATTGTGCATGACTCTAGCTACAACAATCTGAGTGCACAGTTTTCAAACCGGATGAAGTACTGGTGACTCCCCGGAGACGCCTACTCTACTCGGATTTGGTAACTACAAGTGCTGGTGACATCTGAAGTCCCGGGCGCGTTTCAAACTAAGCTGGTTTGAGTTTATTTTTTTTCTGTCAAGTGGACTTGTTGAAATTAATCAACGGACCTGCTGCTGAGCTGGATCTCTGTTTGCTCGTCAACCTGGTTGAGGTCACGATTTCAGTTATCTGTTTGTTTGACCTGTTACCACCCTGCGAGGTGTGGGTCATATTTGAATGTGTAAATCTTAAGTGAATCTGGATGTATAAGGAATCGTGACTGAAACCAGCCGAGCCGACACCCACACTCCGGTGTGGAGGTAACCTCTTGTCATAAATCCTTGAATGTTTATTTGCTTTTCTATTATACGTCTCGAAATGCCATGCTCAAATGTGCGGTTAGGGATCTAGCTCGAGAACAAACAAGTAGTTGGCGTAGAGTGAGAGATTAATTTCAAATCCAACTGAAAACTATCAAAATCGATTTCGTTAATTAGTTGACGAATTTGGATCTACTGGTTGATTTTGAAAGAATTTACGTTGTTTAAAATCCTGAATATTGTCTAAAATGGATAAAAGTTCGCTGGTCCAATTTCTAGTGCTAACAGAAGAAAGTCAATCTTGAAATAACCAACTGTTTTAAGTGAAGATTTTCTTGATAATTCTTAACGAGTGTCTTTCTTTAATGTCCTTCACTCTAGGTCCTTGTTAGTTCCGCATCATATTCTTTGGCATTTTTGGCCTAATAAGCCATCTGGGCCCATCTTTTGACATCTGTGGCCCAATAAATGATATGAGCCCAATTTGCATCACTTACAACTCGATGCAATTTTGAGTTATTGGATTTGCCGTCCAGACCTATCTTCTAACTCGATAAACATAAATATGTTGACTTTGCTATCAGGTCCAGAGAAAGGCAAATTTCGATTTTTTTTTGTAAATATCTGGCCATATGTCAATCAGATTTCCTGATTGAGTTACGACTCCATTAATATTAACTCATCAAGACCACATGACATCGTCATTTTGTTATTGTGCCCGATCTTGGACATTTGGGCGCAATAAGCATCGAAAATGAGATTTCACCATCTGAACCCACCTTTTGGCACCTATGACCTAGTAATTTTGACACTTATTAGATGTGTCATCCGGAGCCCTCTTTTCTGACATTTTGACCGGATAAGCATGAAATATGGCGATTTCCAGATCCAAACCCATTTTCTGACATCTTTGGTCCAATAAACCATCTCGGCTTATTTTATGTCATTTAGGGCTTAATAAATATTGGAGACTCTGTATTTGCCATCTAGGTCAATCTCTTAGCATTCTTGGCCCAATAAATATAAAAAAATGACTATTATGCTGCTTGGGCCCTTTTTGGACCCAATAAGCATACAACATGAAATTTTGCCATTTTGGGTCTCCTCATTGTCATATTGATGGGGACATTTTGGGTAACTTTAGAGTTTTTCTTTTAATTGTGTCCCTGTGAGGACTAGTCTGTAAATAGTCAATTTAAAGGGGTCTTTTTTCTTAAAAGTCTGTCCATCCTCTATATAAAGAGGGTCCGATGTACATATTGATATAACGATTGGAATTTTTAGAAAGGCATTGGCCTGGTGTCCCGAGTAGGGGGCTCTGCCCTGGTCCTCCCTCTTCATCCCCCCCCTATGGCGATATCCCTTTTCTCCTTCCACCCTCCGGCGTGGCCGTTCCTCTCCTCCTCCTCATCCTCTGGCCTCCGTGCCATTCCTCCTCCCTTCCCCTTCTCGGTTCGACAGTAGCACCTCATCAGCCGGCGCCCCCCCCTCTTTCTCCTCCGGCGGTCTCCTTCCTCGATGAGGGCGGCGGGACTGTCCTCCGCGGATGCAGACGAAAGGAGAAGAAGAAGCGGAAGAGGAAGAAGGAGAAGACAGAGCCGCGGGTTCGGCTTCGTCCGGACGGGACGAAGACGACGCGGCCTCGGAGCCGGCCGGACAACGCCGCGACCTCCTCCCCCTGTCCCGCCTGCACCCGAGTGCCACCGGACGACAACGACGAAGTCGAGCGATGGCGTCGCGCACGGCTCCCTCTGGACGGCGAGACGCGAGCCCCTTCCCCTGCCTTCCCATCTCCGCCATCCACGCACTGCCTGCGGCCGCCGGACGACGACGCGGACGCAAGCGGGAGGGCAAGGCGCGCTCCTCGGCCTTTTGTCGCGACACGCGCCGGCGTGGGCACCCGGAGATGCCGCCACGGCGACGGCAGGCGACGGCGTCGATCGCGGCCACGCGACCCGCCAGGCGACGAGCCGGACAGCGCCACGACCCCCCGGGTACGCTCGCGCCCGCGACCGCGACCGCGTTCACGTGCGCGGTTCAGGCCCGGCCGGTCCGCTGCCCAGACCGGCCATCCGGCCGGTTCAACCGGGTCCAGACCCGGTCCAAGCCGGTTCAGGCCGGTTCAGGCACTGAACCGGCCGGTTCAATCCGGTTCAGGCCATTTTGAGCCGGTTTAGACCGGTTCAGGATGGTTTGAGCCCGGTTCGGGTCTGTTTCGACCGATTCGAGTCGGTCCGTTCCATTTTGCGCTCGTTTTGGTCTGTTTAGCGGCGATTAGCGCCGGTTCATTTCGTTTTCGGTCGGTTTAGCCCGGTCTAGCCGGTTTGTCCCGCATCACATATGTGGTAAGTAAGTATGATACTCGGTATTGGTCCTCTACATATTTTGGTATCTTCGGCCCAATAAGTCCCAAATATGGGAGACTCATCCTCCATGACCACTTTCTGAAATATGCATTTCTCCGAAAAGCAGAACTTACAGACTTTTGACGTTGGGCCTCATTCTGGCTCATTGGGCCCGTTTAGGCTTATTGGGCCTAATCCTTGGGCTCACTCACTTCATTTGACTCCCCTCATTCTTATTTTATCAGACCATCGATTTTATGAAGAGGAAGGCATGTCCTCTATTGGTACGTTGTCATAACTCAGGCCAAAAAATATTGAAAATTTTCGGTGCCAACTAAGTGTGCAAATGAATTGATCTGAGCCAAGTATTATGGTGTTCAAGGTCAGCTCGTTTATTTTATATGAATTTCAAGTTCGAGCTCGAGTTTTAACTAGTATGTTAAACCCTTGTTCAAGTTTGGTTTGTTTATTAATCGAGCTGAGTCGAGCTCGAGCTTGAGTAATAACTGGACTAAAGTTCAATCCACATTCAAACTTAAGTTATATACAAACTTGTTTATAAATCAAAAACCAATGAAAAGTCATTTGCGAAACTCTAGAATTAGCTCATTTATGAAACTCGATGTAAGTTTAAACTCAAAATTTGAATTATTTAATATATTTAAGTGACAATATATGACTATTAATATTAATAATTTAATTTAAAAAATTATTCAATAGAATATTTAATCAAGCTACTCGTGAGCTCATCAAGTCGAGTAGGAGTCTGTTCAAGCTCGGCTCGTTTAATGAGTCGAGCTTTATTTTTTATTCAAGTTTGTTCATTTAACATAAAAAACAAGACGAGTCAAATTTTTATCGAGCTGAGTTTCGCATTACTTGCCGAGTGTATTGGTTTGTTTGCACCACTTGTGCCAACACCTGCCTTGGGGCGCCTTGTTAGCGAGGCATCACCTAGGTGGTACCTTGAAAACAGAGTAGTACACTTGGGCACACGATCACACGTCCACTCTACCCCAAGGTCAATGTGACGAATGAGTCAAATCCTCAGGGTAAAGGCATCTCCCAGTTTCTTAATTATGCATGAAGTCAAGGTGAACATTTTCTTTTATTTGAGCAGGTTTGTGAAAACCCAAATGATCAGTCCATTGGAAGCAGTTATTAGTCACATTTGCTGAGAAACACTCCGTCCCACTTGTTTTTTTTCATTTCTCATTTTGCCCTCGGGTTAGCCTTTTATGATTTTTAAGCTTAAACCTAGTTCGCTCATGTCTGTTGCTTGGCAACCATGCTCCTAATGTTCCCCAGATTGAGGGAATTATACTTTCTCCATGTTGTGGCCTGAATCACCTGATTCTAGAAAGATCGGATGGAGATTCAGATCAAAGAACTGGCTGAGATGCAGAGGCGAAAACCTGGGCTTGCACAGGTATCAAGCTATTAGGTAGCACTCTTCCAGTTTCAGGAGGCAGGCCCACTTTGACAGTAGCAAGTTAGCAAGGGCCTGGAAGAAGAAGAAAGTGGAAGGGACAAGAAGGCAAAGAAATGTAGTAAAGAAGAAGATTTTTAGCAGTAGTAAGGCATATCTAGCTACAGTTAAAGGGGAGGATTTATATATGCTTTATCTGGGGAAAGGCTGCAGATGGATTAATTGTTTGAAAATACTTCAAATTAGTGGCATCTTAGGTGCCAGCCAGCAAGCTGTTATCATTTATCAGCACTAACCCCTGGTTGGGTGTCTTTGATGTATTAGTCCAGAGACCATTCTAAGGCATGTCGGCATGACTGGTGGCTTCGAACCACCACTCGTACAAGCCCTAACATGTCCAGCTACATCAGTGCTCATGGGGGACTTGTTGAGTCATGCTGGATGAACTGACCTTTCATGCAGACTTGGGATACCACCTGCTGGGATCTGCCATGTCTGGATTGAGTAATGACTTGAGCTTGACAGCTTGGATGTGATGCGGGTCATGTTGTTGTGTCAAGGCCAAGCGCTGCCTTCATTTGCACTTGGTTCACATGGACAGAATCTTTATTCGCGTCACACTATTCTTAATGGCCAGGTGATTTTATTCAACGGAGCAGTTGCGAATGAAAAGCGACCTTGTAAAATATGGATCCATGTCTCTGTTGCATTTTCTCCTTTCCTCTTCCAAGTTCGTACTGAACTGAAGTCATTCTTGCGGCAATATTTTCTAACATTCTCTGTCCGGTCCAATGCTGCAGATGCATCGTCTTGCTTGGTATTGTCATGCAAATGTCATTCTGCGTTTAGAATATTTTTGAGTGCCTCATATATAAAAGGAGTGCATAGTTGCTATTCTTTTTTGACTTTTAGGCTTACTGTTTAGGTGCTCGGAAGTGGTTTTGAAGTGATTTCCATTGGTAAAAAGAAGCTTGTCCGGTCAGTACCTACAGAGTTGAACAAAGATCACAATGAAATTCTAGAACTTGCTCAGGTTTGTACTTAATCTTCGTGTCATCATTTGGCAATGTATGGTAAAACCTACTATTTGTTGAAATTGCTGCTGGCCTCGTATTATTCCTTGTTTTCAGTGGTTGGATGAATATCCATGGTATTGAGGGAAATGGGGCATATACTTCCACTTCTTAACCTTACCTGCAGACAGAGACTCAAAAAGTATTATTTTTTATATAATCACATTTAGGTGCAGGCTTAAATTCCCATGAGGTTTTTGGTTGCAAAATAAATTTTTATATACTTTTGCAATAAAACTGTATATTGAAACAAAATCTAAGATAGATATAAACATGAAGTGTCCTATGTTATCTGAGGCGCTCGCCTCTGGCGCCTAGGTGCTGAGGCGAGGCGGGGCGAGGTAAAAACGCCTCGCCCGGGTGAGGACCCTGTGAAAGTCAAATTTGGTAACTTAAATCCTCCTTCCCCACCCCGAAACCTCCAATGCCCAGTCTTCCACCTTGAGACTCCAATATCTTGATGCATTATAGGTCCTAGAAGTGAATTTTTTGTATTTTTTATGTTCTTCTTCAAAAGTTTCAATGTTATATATATGTTTTTTGAGAAGTTCTTCAATAAAAAAATGTCGCCTTGGGCGCCCGAGGCGCCCGCCTCAAGCGCCTGAGGTGAGGCGAGCCCTCCCTCGCCTCGGTTGCCTCTCGCCTCTGACTACATAGAAAGTGTCATGTTTGGTGAGAAATAACAAAAAAGGTGGATACCATTTATAGCTAAAAAAAGGTGAGATTTGCCTGATCACAAGTAGAAAAAATGCTTCACCTTTTTACATCATAGAAAAGACTCTGTATAATTATACTTTTGTCATGATTGTTAAAACACTTTTTAACAAGTTCTGTTACAAATATATGTTTTGTAGAGAAAATATATTTTATCATGCAGTAGAAACCTGATCAATTTATTTAGACAAGCTGTTTTTGGTTCTTATATCCTTTTCTTATGCACACGTCCACGGTATTCTACTGGAGCTTCCCTTAAGCTTGCAACTCCTTTTTATGATCATCGTGCGAAGAATGCTAGTATCAGGCAGGATAGGGTTGAAACATCATCATCTATTTGATCGATTGAAGCATCAGTGTAGCATCAAGCTGAAGTCGACTCCTTAACGTCTGTTGGGTAGACTCTACTGTTGGTGTATCAGACAGAAGTCGCATACCGTAGAAAATTGGAAAGTACTAAGTTGGATGAATCTGACGAGCGCCACTCGTGAAATAACCCTTGTGGTCTTTTCACATCAACAGGCCAAATAGTGTTTTTCGCTGTGGAAAGCTTATTTTTCCTTTGCGCTCACCCTGAATTAAGACGTCTGTGTATAAATTTACCCACAGGGCCAAGGATACGTGACGGTCGAAGAGGTCGAGCGAAGGCTTTCATGGTCATCTGGGCGTGCTACTGACGCCCTCGAAACTCTGCTAGAAGTAATTCACGGTTCTGTTTACTCTTTTTTTTTTGGTTTGGTCTGGACACCTCCATTTTCTAATGAACCGTTTGGCTGGACACCATTTTAAAATTCGCAGGAGGGTCTCGCCATGATTGATGACGGACACAGAGATGGAAAACGCCGATATTGGTTTCCCTGTGTGGCTTCTATTTCTATTGCCACGGGTGGATGATATTGATAATTGTTTAATAAGAATATTTACTTTGTAAACGCTGTAACTCAAGTATGAAATATTCATGTGTAATGATGGGTTATTTAACCCAAGACTTGGAATGTTTTCACTTTTCAGTGAGTTCGAAGTTTTGTCGCCTCTTTCCGGAGTTGAATTTTGTTTTAGAAGCGGAGCATTTCATCTAGCTTCGGTAGAACAGTGGCTGGATTTCGAAACATCCAGAATACTTCTTTACGCGTGAACATCAGTTGAATCTGTTGAAGGTAGGAATGACCGGTGACGATCGAGTATCTTTATCATTTTAAGATTTCCGATCTAATGTGGTACTTCGAAGTGATTTGAAAAGCACTGGTCTCTTCAATCTTGGATCTTTCCTACAGGCTTAAAAAAGCATAAGCCCTGTTTCATTAGTGTTTGAGAGCAGTTCTCTCTCTCTCTCATATGATATGCGCAACGCAAAATGATAACACAAGTAAATTTACTTGACTGTCACATCCAACTGACCTTTGGGTTCCCAAATCTACACTGAGAAGAATATAAAATCTACTTGTCACCGTCAGGTAAACGTCATCACGATATCAACAGCCCACTATGTTCGGGTGCAGCCAACCATTTCTCATATTTTTGTGGATGCGTCGTTTGTTCTCCGATGGTTTACATGTTACTTGTTTGCTTCTGAATGGAGAAAGGAGCAAAACTGCTGGAAGGACTTCGTTGACAGTTGGGCGTCGAGAGCCGGTTGTGCGTCTTCCTGGATGTAGATTTTCCAAGTGACCTGCGGATTCCCACAGTTATACATGCGTTCGAATTTGGATAATAAATACGGCTCAGAAGAGAAAAACAGAAGATGATTACACACAAAAGGTACTTTAAACAAAACATAATTGAATAATAAACATAGGTTCAGTCATTTAGCGTATAAAAACTACCGTTGACGCAAGCTCCCCCCGCTGATAAGTTGTCTTGAATGATCAATGAAATCTATCAACCTCTCGCATGGCGGCGTACCCATCTGCATCTAGACATGTTATAACGTGTACAGACAGCATGATGCCTATATAATCACTATAAATAGGAGAACATTTTAATTTCTTTTTATACGAAGACTTCGTCCGCGTCAAGAGGCGAAGCATCTCCACTATGTTCATGTAGATAGGATGCTCCAACATTGGGCAAATCATTACAACTGATTTTATGGAACAGAAGCAACTTACTCTTGGCTCCATGTGACTATCTACGGCAGCAATTCTTGCAACATGAGTTGGCCTTTCCTTGTACAAAGCGTTGGTGCATTTGCAAAGGAAAAACAGGAGTATAGCACCCAGAAGCAGCATTACGATGAACTCGATGACTATTGCGGCACCCAGAACTGTATGGTAAAAAGATGTCCGCTTAATATTCTAATGCTACAACTGTGGCCGAGCAAGTCAAAACTAATATCACCAAAAAATAGAATACTACACAAACAGAATGGGTGCACGTGTTTCCGCATATTATGGTAAAAAAAGCACGAGCTATGTGTTGTGTACAGCAGAAATGATTCAATTGGGAAATGAGAAAAGTATGTCTGCATGTACCATGGCAATAATGAAAAAAACACACCATAAAAGATGAGTCTCGAAACAAGGTAGTCTATCTCCAAGTATAATTCAAAGCAAAATAGATATCTTCTTAATGTATTCAAGATCCTGAGAAGTTATTGTGTTGAAAAACCTAAGAAAATGATGCAGGTAAAAAATATTAGTGTTTCGCATGACAACATTGTCGCTTATTGACATCCTCTTTCACAGGTGATGTAACAAGAATGAAGGGGATTTTAACTGATTACTTGACAAAGCAAGTAAAGGAAATCATCTACCCACACTTAGCTGAAAGAGAATTAGTTGGACTTCTCTTGATCAAATTCACTGTTGCCTCTCTGTAAAGTGGCAGTGAAAGTCTCTCTGAACAATCTGGGCAACGTCCATAATTTCCCATATCATTTATACTGATCGATAGCACAGCACCATGATCTGAACCCTGTGCAGTATCAGATTATCAGTATGCCATGTCATATAGAAGCATATGATACCATTGAGGCCCTGAAAGTTTCAATCCATATCTAGTAAAATTACTCTTGGAACTTGGAGACGAAATTAATACATCTATTTCCTGTTAATCTTAGCGGTAAAAAAATGCAGAAAACAAGTAATAATGCACAACCATGAATATTGCAACATTAGTGCATGGTACCGAAAAACTGACCATATGCTTTCTAAATGTATTAAGCTAATAATCTAGTAACTCCAAATAAAGATAACAGGGCAGTTCAAGATAAAAATGACAGACGATCCTGTAGAGCACCTCTCATGATTTTTCAACTTTGACAACTACCGTGCGTTAAGAAGAGTTCATTTAGCTACCTTGTGGCTAGGTGACATGGAATTCCAAAATAGGCACCACCTGATTATAAGGTGTGATCCCAACCTGAAGAGGTCCTTACAGGTTCAGAGCCAACACATGGGATGCCAATCCCATCAAATTTTCTCTCTCTTTGTTAAGATCAAGTTGTCCATCCAGAATGGGGGTGCCAATCTAGATAAACACATTTGAATTCTGCAGATGTTACAAGGTTATGTAGGAGCGTAGGGGTTAGTGGATAGCAACTATTTCAGCCTGGTATTTGGCAGAAAGCACATGATTTGATTGGTGTAGAAGTTTTATCATGGAATTTTCCTTTAACATAGGTAACAATCAATCAACCGTTTATGGTCCACAAGATATTAGTTTTCATTCAAAAATTAAATATAATTTCAAATTTGAGTATCATCTACAAGATTATACAGCTAAATAAGAAATTAAGATTAATATGAAGCTTCAACATCAACTGTGGGAATAAAAAGAGATTCTAGTTACTGACACGACAGGTAAAAATAATAGGATTTTATTCACAAGGTATACATGATATAGAAGCTTCTTCAAAGCATCGTTGCACTCATCAAGATTTGCACGTATCCTGATTCCTTTGCCTTTGATAACAAAATAGTTTGAAATGGTTACAAAAGTTTGAAGATGCTGCCACTGATGACTATCCTTTATCTTCAGCTCAACAGTACCAATGAGACTATCTGGAAGGCTGCATATCAAAATCCCTTCATTCAACTCCATTGAGAGGGTAACTGTAAAGTGTGATCTATTTCCTGTAAAAGAGAATAAAAGTGAAAGTGTCAATATGTTTGCAAGATACCGTCCTCGGTCGCTTACTACTAGCCATATCTATTATTATAGTCAGCTTTTACGATTAATCAATGCACTTGTTAAAGGCATGCTCTTCCCTTTCATCATATAGCATTAAGATGATAAGCATGGCCATGGAAAATGCTAACCACTAAAGGCATTCTGATAAACAGCTGGCGGTCAATTCTATCACATCAAGCGAGGGTCATTACTTGGCCAATATATCTTACCAATATGTAACATAAAGATTCAATTTCAATATTAATTGAGGACAAAGAAATATAATTTGTAATGGCCCATGATGTTTCATTTGATTCGTTAAAAGCTAACAGGGCATCTAACACAATAACTGATTGCTTCTTTTAATTATTTCCGACCAGGAGACAAGGAGTATTCTATCGACAATAAGATATTAACACCTATCATGGAAAATGGGATTCTAACAACAGATCCGGGGACTCTGCATCTACCCTACCTGAAACGGGATGATGGAGGTGCAGGAGGCTGCTGCCTCAACGCTGGACATGACAGGAGAAACTGCTTAGGTAGTTTGTCTTGTCACCTAAGCAGTCACCTTGATAACCTTTAACTACGCATAGGCATAGGCATGGAGTGTGGCCAGCGTAAGAAGCTAGGCAAAATACGTCATAGGGAAAGGTCCAAAACAAGAAGCTTTGGTACCATGAGAAGGCTCACTGCCTATCACTGAAATGGCCAGCAAAACCAGCTTGCTTCTCCAACTATTGGTCAAGCAAGTTACTGAGGTTTCTAACGCAGTCGTAAGAATCAAATAGTGGACTGAGCATTGAATTTTGACGAGAATCCAAAGGAAGACCATTAACTATTTTGATTTCATGTGGGAAGGTTCGTTAGTTTCTTTGATAAGTCCACGAGGTGCTGAAGTGGCTGGAGAGGACCCTCACGTACTTGAAAGAGAAGGCCTTGGCCTTATCATGCACGTTCTCACTGATACGATAAAAAAGCCCTATACTAAATCATCATAAAGATAGCTCCGGTATATCCTAAATAGTTGCTAAAATACCTTATTATATACAACTGAAACAAAATAACGCTAATGGGAAAACATGGGGGGTTTAGATGAAAAATGAAAAATGCTCCTCTTAGAAACAGACCGATAAGGAAGGCGTGAATATCTATTGAATAATAAGGCCATTCGAGTCTGAATATTTCATGGATGGATTTTGCTCAAATGATTAAAAAAGACTGAATATTGCTAAAATCCCTATCTTGAAGCTCGACACTTTGATAAAACGGTAAAATTACCGTATCTATAATCGTTGGCAATATTTGGTTACGTCCTACTCCTAAATCCACTATCCATTAATTCAGAATGATGAACAATAAACCCTACCACATACTTGTTATCGCTCCAAATTACATACCTGTGAAGTAATCAAGATCAGGATCCCCAACTAAGAACGGCATGGAGTCTGATTGTTTGCCAAAAATCTGAAAATCTTCCTTTGTCTCCTCCAAAAATATAAATTCGGGAACATGTATAAATGGAGGATTGTTCACTGGCTCGACATAGACCGGCACATGGGCTTCTTGTAGACCATTTTTGTTCATAGCATACAAAATAATCACATCTTCTCCGTAAAAGTTCTCTTTCCTGTATAGAATTTAAAAAATCGAGAACATTCTAATACTTGGTGAGAAGCAATTTAATTTTCTAGTAATTTTAGTGAAAGAAAAAGAGTAGCGTGATGAAAAGTGACGAAGTATATGCTTCTGTAAGAATGCTGATTTACATTATCCATGCAAAGTAATCTATACAACCTTACGATGGAAAGTAAAAGTTTGATTACCCTCCAGAGCTACATAGGTGTATCCTTTACAGATGTATGCATAAGCACTATAGAAAATAGGCAAAATAAACAAGTGAAAAATATTTTTTTCCTGCCATTACCCAAGATATTGAATCAACTGGAGTAGATAGTTAATCATTTCAACGTTGCCTGCCACAATCATATCTTCCCCAGTTATGCCGCCTCTGGTCACCGCAATTTCACGTCCTGACGCTAGAGAGATAGGTAAAGGCATTGGTGAAAGAAAGATAGTACCATGCTCCGCCTTAAGTGTCACCGAGACATTCTCCAACTTGTCCGAGTGTTTAATTGCAAAGCCAGAAAAGCCACTGCAAGATTTGCACAAAGTGGTTCAAGATAGGGTCCTATATGGTATTTGTTTCAACGTATAAGACATTGCTTGAATTTTAGGATGTGTAAGAAATATCTACCCGAATTTGGGGCTTATCACATCTTCAATAACCTGAAGCTGCATAGGCAATGAAATGAACTGAGGTGGCTTGCATAAAACAGATATGAAAACAGTGCCAGTATCTATGTTTCCATTAACATCACAAATGCTATAGGAGAAAGAATCATTGCCAAAGAATCCTTTGAAAGGGGAGTACTGAAATATCATTTGATGTTGTATGAGTGATCCATGAACTGGCTGCCAAACAAGGATATAAAAATAGGCCAGATATCACAATCTTGAATAGGACAAGCATGGGAATAACATTTTCTAATGTTGTTCTGTTACCATTGTTGAACCTGTAAGTTGGACTGGATTTCCAACGAGATAGTCATTCTGCGTGACGTCAAAGGAGACTGATTCATCCTCCCAAACACATATATTGTCATCATTAGCTTCAGAAAAATACTCTCCTGCATGAAATGTGAAAGTGGTCATCATCAGAGCAGATAACATTTTGACAATGAAGGTGTTGACACTGAACTCGCCATTTAAAACTCTAGCATAAATGACATCAGAAGTGTCTTCCAGATGACTGTGAATGAAAGGTATTTCTGTACCGCATGCTTCAAAATGAGCACAGAGAATAGAAGTTCCTTGGTAACTTACTTTCATGCACGTTGACCTCAAAAGGACAAGGAGACAATTGAACATCCTCATATAAAACACATATGTTGTAGTTCCCTATGTCACGTGCAAGATAATTACCAATGTATAATCCATCTCCTTTATCTGCAAACCTCCATCTCAAGAAACTTGAAATATTTACATCATCTACTTTAAAGATCAATTTTTTTTGTTGAGTCCTGACAGGATTACCAAACGAATCTAAAAGCCGCACTGCTACTTCATTCTTGGCAAGTCTCTTTGTTCTTTTGGCAAAGTTTACAATACTTGACTGAGAAGTATCAACCTTACCTGAAAATAATAGCAGCACCGCATGTCAGAATTGGAAATGGCTGTTCTACGATCAACATGTGTACCATGAACAAGAGAAAAATAATCTGATCAATGGAGCTGGAGATATAATATCCATGAATTTCACACGAAATCTCGCAGCCCTTGTTAATATAACTCAATATCAGTGCTATGCGCTTATGGAACATAGTTTTGTATTGGCATCGAGGAGATAAAAGAACCTGGCAATGAGTGCATTGCATACGGTCTACCACCATTTAGTGGGATATTCCCACAGAAAACCCAGATAGCATATTTTCCAGACCTCTTGGGTATGTAAGCAACATGAAAGAAACTAGTTTTAGTACTCCTCTGCTGCATCCTTCACAGAGTAACCATCGTCAGCATACCCAATTGAAAGATCTTTATCGAAATTCACTCGGAAGGAAGTATCCTCACCGAGCCATCTTGATCATGGTCATCGTGTGATCCAGAAGCAGTATCTCTAGAATCCCTAGGAAAATCTCTTTTGAGAACAGCTCTCTCCCCTGATTTGCAGATGCACCAAGTTTGTAAGGCGAAGAAGTGTGCGGATATGTTAAAGGGGAGAAACAGATGTCATAACATGGCATCATACCATCGAATCCCTTTTGGGGAAAGATCACCGGGGAAACAGTATATGTATCGTTTTCCCTTGAAATTTGCACCGCGAGAATTCTTGCTTCAACTGGAGAAGGATTGTGATAGATATCTTCCAGATAAATGGAAAAGTACGACATACGGCCAGCAACTGATCCAGTTAAACCGGACCCATTCACGATACTGTTTATGCCATCGCAGTAACCTGGCACAATCAAAGGAACAGCGAAGAAGATAACGGAGAAGAAGATGGAGATTAAAAGGTATAAATGCAGAAATTGGGATCTTGCACGGTGATTAAGAACTCCCGGCACAAATCTTTTCACGTACCTACAAAGACAGAGTAGTCGTAGGAAGCGTGGGAAATGTTCCGCTTTTGTTTGGCATCAAAGACTCTGAGCACGAAGTTCCCTGGTTCGGTTACTTCAAAGGAAAGCTGCAGCACTCCTTGTTCCATCTCCTGGAAGGATACATCCGCTACAGGGATGGATAAGTTTGTCTCCTTCTGAAGAACTCCAGCATCAAATTCATAGAAACCTGGCACCAAGTTTCCGTACTGATCACTCTGGTATACGAAGAACTCGAGCCTAGAAAAGATTTGGATGACGTTCTTGTCATATTTCCACCTGCCCCGGCACATTCCGATGTCCAAAGCGCCTGCAAGAACGCCAATTTAATTAGAGATCATATGAAGCAAGATGCAAATGTAACAAGGTGGGGAGGGGGGGGGAACACACATAAATTCCGGTGAGTATGGAAACAAAATAAGAACAATGAAGGGAAAGTGTAAGAAGTTAGGTGAGCGATGACTAAACTCACAAATGCACGGAGATAGAACAGGGAATGAGCACCGTACCAGATGAAGAACACTAACCTGGTTTAACCTTGAAGAACAGAGGACAGCCATCCAGAGTCTGATTTCCACTCGCCGCGTGCAACGAGAGACTGCCGGCTGTCGTGGGAACGAACTCGATTGCCAGATGCCCTAATCCATTCCAACTGGTGTACGTAATGCTTGCCAGATCCGCCGCTGAGCCGTCTTCTCGAGATGCCCACAGCGTGATCCAGGGAGAAGTCGCTTCGCCGCTTGAGGACGAGATGTTGTTGCCAAAGGCATCCTTTGGAAGTATCACAACTCCGGCTTTCGCTCCGGCGAGGAACTCGTTAACAAGGTTTCCCCACGACACGACACAAGCAGCGGGATAGAGATTCCCTTCGAATGTCGCAGCAGAATGAGACTCCATGCGCATAGCATCGAGAGCAAAATCACCGTCGGAAGAACCCTGATCTTCTGAACATCGAAAGGGGGAATCATACCAGGTACGACGCTGAAATGAAGTGACGAGTCCACGTCGCCGGAATATTCCTCTTCCACGATCGCCATGAACTCCCCGGCCCAGATAGGAACGAAGCTGATGTTCCACCGGAGAGGGTCTCCCTCTGTGTTCACCAGAACAGAGGACACGCGCGAACTGTTGCCCCTCTTCCCGTCCACGGTGAGGGAGAAGTTCGCCGAATACCTTCCGAAGTCCGTCTCGTCAGGGGTCGACCCGAAGGGTCTGATCATGACGGTGGCCGGCTCGCCAGCCCGGAACGCGTTCTTGTCGTTCAACCAACTCGCGGAGAAGCCCGGCAGAGGGGGCTTCCCTGCAGCCTTGGGACCTGCAGAGAACAGAAGAACAAACATAAGAGAAGGGCTGCGGTTATTCCGTGGTTGAAGACGTGGTCGGAACCTCTTTCGCACCTTCGGCAGAGGGAGATGGTGCGGGTACATCGGAGGCGGCAATGATCCATGGGAGGAGGAGGACGACGACGACGAGAGAATGGCGGGACGGCGAAGAATCCAGGCCCATCTCGTGGCCTCTCCTGGGAGGAGGAGGTTTCGGAGGGGGCGACGGCGGTGGAGGGAAGGGAACATGCAGCGACTGGAGAGGAGAGGAGACTACCGCGCCGACGTATACCGACGTGCAGTGACGGTTAACTGGCATGGGCCGTTATGATTCGTCCACGGTAGTTATTATTTTTACCCGTTAAATTAATTTAATTCTTTATCCCTTATTTGATAAATTTGATTGAGGTGAGTAGATTATCTAAATTCTATTTATTTATTCCTCGGATATATTTATTTTATTTATATTATGTTTTATCATTTTCTTCTAAGTTATAACTTGTTCCTATGCAATTGTGTGTTGACGTTGCGTGATTAAAAAAATATATTTTATTTTTTATTTTATTTTACTAAATATTTGATGGAGTTACTTGTAAATTTTATGGAGCCGGGCGGGTGGAAAATTCGATCAAATTATACTCGTTACTAAATCCAGATTCTTATTCAAATTTATTTATTCTATATAATAAACAGATTAAGATTATATTTTATCAAACCGAGTTATCGAGATATCCGATACATGTAAAACGGATTCCGTATCTATTCTATTTTGAGCGCGACTCCTCGAGTCTCTCAACCCTTCTGACAGAGAAGTTGACAGAATATTGATAGGATGATAATTTAATGATCCATCAATGTACCCGAACATTTATCCCGAGAAATATTACTTCGCAATTCTCGTAACTAGGGATTACGATGGTTAAAATTACACGATGCAATATCTTCCTGTCGTCGAAACACGCTGAAAGGGACAGAGCCACTTGGCATTTCATCATTCGCCACTAAATCCGTTGCTGACGTGGGCATCGGCGCAAGACAGAGCAAGAACCTTGGGATCAATGAGCACACCGAATAAGGTTAAAACACCACGCCGTCGAATATCCTCCCCCTTTCAGGCGTCGCTGCCTATTGACCGTTGGATTTGGATCGCACGGCAGCAACCGGATCATGCCCTGGCGAAGGGACGTGGACGTCCGACGCCGTTCCGCTCCCCCCCCCGCGCCGCTCGTATCTTTTTCTCGGATCCTAAGAACGGGATTCTCCCCGTGAAACGCGGCACCCGTCTTCGTTTCCCCACGTCAAGATCCGACTTCCTTTCCAACGGGCTGGGCTTCGCCAAACGCATACGTCGTTGCGGGGGGTGGATCACAATGGGAGTTCCACTAGACGACAAAGGACTAGACGTCGTGCTCTCCGACGTACGATCACCGTGCATGCTGATTTACATCGGGATGGGGACTCCCCCCCCCCAGCTCCCTTCCAGGTGGCGCGCTCTTCCCATACGAATCCTTCTAAGCTTCTCGCTTCAAAGAGAACAGAGGAGACCCGGGCGCCTCGGTCTCTCTCTCTCTCTCTCTCTCTCTCTTCACGAGAAAGAGCGAAATCGTCGCCTTATTTCCTTGCTTTCCCGTTCCCTCGCCTACGCTACTTTGCAATTTTATTTTAGAAAATTTCCTGCCTCTGTTGCGATTCGTATCTCCTAGATTCGTCCATGGCCTCACGATCGGTGAATCTTCCGCACCGGGATCTACATGTACATTGCCGAAGCTTCTAGGGTTGCAGAGGGAGCTTCAGAGATTCGTTTTCTCGCCGGAGGGGAGCTTCAGAATCACCACCCTAGAGGACAGCAGTATGGAGAGGAAGAAGTATTCCATCCGGGCGGAGGACTACGAGCTATTCGAAGAGGTTGGACAGGGCGTCAGTGCCTGCGTCTACAGGGCCAAGTGCGTCCTTCTCAATGAGGTCGTGGCCATCAAGGTGATCGATTTCGAGAAGCACAACGCCGACCTGGTAAATCAAGCAGGAAATTGTATATTTGAGCTATCGATGCTTTACGAGGAATTTCCGTTTGCATTAAATACGCTCTGCTCTTGTTACCCGGGATTGGTATCACGACGCGCATTCTCTTACTCGGTGAGATTTCGACGAGGAAGTACTGAATTAAAACAAGATCATTTTTGTGCCGGCGGAAGCACGAACGTAAAACAAAGCATTTATTTTGTGATCCCAGCTTGCTTGTGCTGAATGTTGCAAAATCTTTCTCCTCTCTCCTTCAAGTGAACGCTGATTCCAATTTATCGTGTTATTCTGTCTCCGCTCTCTGTTATTTGCATCTTCTTTCACTGTTACTTATTCTAGCGCGAATATGTTCTCTAGCAGCTTTACCCTTGACTGCCTATTGCATGCTTATTTTCTCCCTTCTAATTCTTTGAGAGAATTTTTGAATAATACAAATTTTGAGAGTTATCCTCTATGCTAGCACATCCCAGTCATGGTATGATGTGTACTTTAAAAGATCTGCGGCCTTAGCCTGGACAGATGTCTGTGACCAGTGCCTTATTGAAAATTACCAAGTTGTCATGCAGGCAGGCCAAAACTGTTGCTTTTCAACACTGCAAATCTTGGCCTGTGCTCCTTATATATTAGAAAGATGAAAAATGAAAATAGAACCTGTACGGTACATGGCATGATGTTCTATGTCTTGATCAGCTATCTTGCAACTAAATTTGCAGTGATTCAGCTCATGCTACCCAGGTAAATGTCATTTATAGCCGGATTTTCTTTGAAATAAAGTCGATATTTACCTACTACAATGATCAATATTGAATTGTCATCCTCTCCCCGATGCTACATGCAAACTACTATATTTCTAAACTGCATGACACCCCTACCCATTGTTTTTTTCTTATGCAGAATAACATCTTCCGTGAGGCACAAACCATGATACTAGTTGATCACCCTAATGTCCTCAAGGCACACTGTTCTTTTGTAAAGGACCATAACTTGTGGGTTGTGATGCCTTATATGGCTGGTGGATCCTGTCTTCACATCTTGAAGGCTGCACACCCAGATGGTTTTGAGGAAGTAGTCATTGCAACGATACTACGTGAAGTATTAAAAGGTTTAGAGTATCTTCATCAACATGGGCATATACATAGAGATGTCAAGGTAAGCATTCGTCCCCCTTCACTAATTTGAGCTCCCATGCAACCTTTCACAATTTTCAATTTCTAAGTATTCATGAAAAGTTTTCTTTGGAAGAGGAAGTAAAGCAAAAGCTGCAGTTTGAATGCAGGATCTTTGGACTAGGACTAGCCTATTGACACAAATCTGAATCAATGGGCATAAAATGGTCAAATTTGGTTTTACACTGGTATTTTTTACAAATATGATGTCTATTTACTGGTAGTTTAGAAGAAAGTTCTAAATTCCCATCAACTGAGTTTCTTCTCACTTGGATATTGACATGATAAATTTGAGGCCAATATATCTTGAGGTACATTCCATTTTTTTTTGAACATTCATGCATATATTATTAATACATATTTCTAAATGTAAGATCATCTCGGTTGTTCTATCATGTTCTTATGGTCAAATATGCCACTTGAGTTGACTATCACTAATTGTATGGTAGCACTTCTTTTGAACATCTGTAAAAGTTAAGATTTACCAAATGCTACCTGAGAAAAGAGCGAAAGACTAATGTTACTGTCACTTTTGACGGAAGGAGGTATTATCTTTTTGAATTGCCACACTGTTTTTGAAGCTTTGTGAATAACCTGAGGCTCTAGGTCCAATTCTGATAGGCAGCAGATGCAGTATGTATGTCAAGTAGTGTCCATATTAGCAGTCATCTCCCATCTCCCAGGACTGTTGAGCATTTACCCTTTTGCATGAGTTGCACCAATTTCTTGAACTGAGGTCAAACAGAAGATCTCTCCAACCGAAAATTTTGAACATATTTTCAAGAGAGAAGAATAATGTCCTCTGTTGATTTACATGTTTCCAAGAAGTAATGGCATAAACTTGTGGAACATTTTGTGTTCAGACCATTTACTTGTTTGCTTGGCCAAATATCTTTGTTTTTATCTTTTTATAAATGTGTATGTTCTTTTTTTATTATATCATTTAGGCTGGCAATATCCTGGTAGACTCACGTGGTGGGGTTAAGCTTGGGGACTTTGGGGTTTCTGCATGCCTTTTCGACTCTGGTGATAGGCAACGCACAAGGAATACTTTTGTTGGGACACCTTGCTGGTAATATTCATTTTGGCTGCAATACCCGACAATCACTGATAGTTCTATTTGTCTTTTTCTTGATATTTTCCAAAACATCAGTTACTATTTTTTATCATCATAGGATGGCGCCAGAAGTCTTGGAGCAGCTAAATGGCTATGACTTCAAGTTGGTTAAGTTAAACCATCCATAGTCTGACTAAATCCATGGTACTTTCCTTTCATCTCATCCCTTGATTCAATCTCTACGCAGGGCAGACATATGGTCATTTGGCATAACTGCTCTAGAGCTTGCTCATGGCCATGCTCCTTTCTCAAAGTATCCTCCAATGAAGGTATTCAAAGTATCCACCAATAATCAATAAAGCTGAGCAAGTCTAGATTATTAAACTAGCAGTTATAGGGACCAGTATATATACTGATTATATAGAAGCACAGAAAAGAGAATCATTTAACAATTGGCTGAGTTGCTTAAATAATGGGTAAGGATGCCCACAGCTTTGGCTGAATTAAATTGGTCAGTTCCGTCATTTTTGGTTTATATTATGGCTTGAATAATTTGATTCACTGGTTCGCAAAATCAAACTAAATTCATAAACTGATCTCTTGTTGAAGTTGTTTCACATTGTTAGCATTTCAATGTTTGTTCATTTTATCAATGTATGTAATCATTTAAATTTTTTAACCTAAAGTTAGTCATTATTTTTCTAAAAGAATTAATATATTGAAAGTTTAGCTCCCAAGAAATGAATATCTACTGGATTGAGTTGAAGATCATATTCACTTTGATGGAAAAATGCTGAAAGTAGAAACAAAACAAACTGTATTCACTCATTGTGAGTGGTATAGCACGTGTTTATACAAAAATCAGAGAGGGACAGAGAACATCACCTTATCCTTCTTTTCTTAACTTTGAAATATGATATGTGACAACTTAATTATTTTGTATACTGGTAGGTCTTGCTTATGACTTTGCAAAATGCACCTCCAGGCCTTGACTATGAAAGAGATAGGAAGTTCTCAAAGGTGACTTTCTGAAATGCATCTTTTATAAAAACATCATATAGTGTTGATTGGCTTATTGTTTTTTTTGGATTCCTTAGTCTTTTAAGCAAATGATTGCAATGTGCTTGGTGAAAGATCCTCTGAAAAGGCCTTCAGCACACAAACTGTTGAAACACCCATTCTTTAAGCAAGCAAGGTCCAATGATTACATTTCTCGTACTATTTTGGAGGGCTTGCCTCCTCTTGGTGATCGCATTAAAGCATTAAAGGTGAACTTCTTGTTTTATACAATAATTCAACTTGAAAATTTTAGTTTTAATTTATTATCTACCGACACATCACAGATAAAGGAAGAAAACATGCTTGCACAAAAGAAAATGCCAGATGGGGAAAAGGAGGAGCTATCACAGGTTTGATTCCCTATCTTATTTTTGATAGGATTCTTTATATACTCCGGAGTTTTGGGTATGATTTACATCTTTTGTATCTTTTCAGAAGCTTCTTTGTACCTTCCTTTTCTTGATCATTAGTATGTAGGGCTTTTCCATAATCAAATTGGTCTAAATTGTCCTAGTCAGCCTCTGAGTAGTCAGCCATACCTTATGACTTACTCCAGTAATTGGGATGCTAATAGGTTGTTACTAGTGTTGTTCTGTTAGCTTTCATAACCAATAAAATTGACCCAGAAAGTTTTTTTTGATTGTTTCAAGCCATATATTTGTTTCAAACGGTATGTTACATTGCATAAATAGTTTTACACAACTAGAACTTTAAATATTTGTATGCAAATCTAAGTATCAATGTAATTGTTAAATTAAGTAAAGTAATCCACAAATCACCTTTTATGTATGGTTTAGTCTTTTTTCATGGGTTTATAGAGTCCAAGAAGCTGATGAACCATTGAAACCAACCACGTTGCTATTTGATTTGATTTACAGGCTTGCACAAGATGGTGTAAACCTTTCTATGATGTGATTTTTATCTATACATAAATATAGGCAAATAGAAAAAAATAATTGCCATTTTGAGTAATTGTTGGCTTTTATGCAGCATAAAATGTTTTTATTTTGTATAGGGGATCATACATGCATGTTTAGCTTGCAATTTTAACCTCTTATGTATGTGTATAATCTTCTCACCGTTGGATCTTGCACTAATGTTAAGTGAGTCGATTGGACAACTGAAATCCTGGTTTATGCATTTCATGGTGCCATTATAAGTGTAGGTATTCAGTGGCCTTCCAGTTTACGCTAGAATGGCCTCAACCATTGCCAAAATTCTTGGATCTTTTGGAAGATTAGTTGTTGTCGACATTTATGGTTGCCGTTTTTAGAGGGTTGCATGCTTGGAGAGTCATCTGGACTTCATACATGGTTTTAAGATTCCAGTTTGCATTGGTAATCCTTAATTCTGGGTGAGCTTGAATTTGATATTAAAGGATCTAGTGGTGGAAATGATCCTCTACTTCTGTCCCGTCTTTCCAGAGAAGTCATTACTCCATTTGAAGCCTAGACATGCCTCAAATAGAAGGTATATTGTTGCGAGATCTACTCTCAATTCTTGGGTGCTATTTTGGGGCAAGTCTATGATCACTTGCTGTGAATGGAAGCCTTCTGTTCCGCTGTTGAAGCCGCTGCTATCGGGCGGAGACAACGACGTTCGTGGCCCTCTTCTAGGTTTGGCGGACCCTGGAACTGCTGAGCACCCGATGGATCCGTTAGACTTGACGATAGTTCATGTTTTGGCTGAACTGGTGCCAGGTCAAGGTCGTGTCATTGTTTCTGAAGCAGCGCCGGGTCAAGGGTATAACACTGCTTCTAAACCAGGGTTTTGTCATTCTCAGTTAGATGCCCCCTGCCTGAGCTCAACGAGTCTTCCTTCTGCGGCTTTCATCTTCCTTTGGGATAATTCTTTGGTTATCCTTAATGTTAATTGCAATAATTTCATCTCCCTTTAGGCATTCATTGTGGTAGAAATAAAAAGGCTAAGGCTCATAAGTTTTACTTCGAGCTTGCTTGGACCAGGGTTTCCAGTTTCAAAAATCTAATGAATGAGTGGTGGAATGAGCAGTATCTTCTTCTACTTCTTCTACATGTAGATTTCTAAGTAAGCTTAAGTTTGTTAAGACGATTCTAAATCAGTGGGCATGTTGTCATTTCGACACTTTAGCAGACACAAGAGTTAAGTGAATGTCAATGTTGGACTAATTTGAAAGCTTGAATGGTTCAAGCGTAATCATTAAAGAATAGAGGGCGGAGTGGAAAAGGGTCAAGGAGGCATATAAAAAATGGTTTCTTAAAGAGGAACTCAAATGGAAATAGAGGTTTAAGAAAACTTGGCTGAAAGAGGGTGACAAGAACGCTAGGTATTTCCACACTCAGGCAACTTTGATGAAGAACTCCATTCAAAGATTGAAAATCGCAGGGATTGATTTTGTTAGTACCATTCAAATATGTATACAAGCTGCTAAGTTCTACAAGCATCTAAGGACATGGATCCTTAAAAAGCTCATGGCCAAGACGGCTTCTCCATTGGCTCCTACTCTGTGTGCTGGGATATTATCAAAGAAGACTTTACGTCTATGATTAAAGAGTTTGAAGAAAAACCGAATATCATTAAGTATCTCAATTTGACTACTCTTGTCCTTGTTCCTAAAAGGAAAACTATGTGAAGGATATTAGAGATTTCATCTGATTAGTCTCTTTAACTGCAGTTACCAGATCATCACCAAAGTCCTAGCTACCAGATTGAACAAGTATATTGATAAGTTGTCTCTCCCCCTTCAGACTGCTCCTATCCTAGTCATTATATTCTTGATAGTTTCATGGCTGCCCAAGAATGTTTGCATGATTAAAGGGTCAGATATCAAGAATGTATTCTGCTTAAGCTAGATTTCGAGAAAGCCTATGACATGACTGCTTGCTCAGAATTATGATTCTCATGGGTTTTAAAAATAAATGGATCATGTGGATTAAGATTTGTATCTCTACCACTGAATTCTTTGTGAGCATTAATGACAAATATTTTGACTTCTTTTCCTCTTCTAGAGGACCACTCAGGGGGACCACATCTCCCCTCTTCTCTGTCTTTGTTAGCCAAGTCATTAACATCATGTAGGAGAGGACAGCTCAAGCAGGGTTAATTGAAGGAATTTATGTGGGTAATAGTAATGAGCAGATTACCCACCTCATCTTTGTGGATGACACTCTTCTCTTCTCTATAGCCAAAGCTGACAAGTACTTCATATTAAGAATCTTACTCTATATGAAGCAGGCAATGACAAGTATGAAGATCAACCAAAGGAAAAATGAAATTATTGCAATTAACATTAAGGATAACCAAAGAATTATCTTTCAAAAGACTTTTAATATGCCTCTATTATATGAGTTCATGTTAATATGCAGAAGTCATTAAAGTTCAGAATAATGAATTGTATTTAGTTTAATTGTTATTATGACTATAGATACATTGAAAAATAATGCCCTTTCCATTCATCACCTGAAGGCTTTAAGTTGTATAGTTTAATAAATTTTAGCAAGGTCGGTAAAGATTCACACTACCCATTATCAGATCCTTCACGTCTTGAGAAACCAGTTATGCAGAAAGAACCATGTAATGTTGAATGGCTAATCAGTCTTTATTTTGCTGAGTAATGCTACAGTGTGACTCCGAGTTGGTGTGCCTACTTGCACGAATGTATGTTGTTTATCTCCAGTCTCAAAAGTACTGAAAGGGTGAGATGTGGAAGAAAATTCATAAAAAATCACATATTATCTTACAGACATAAATGCTGCGTAATTAAAAATAAAAAGTAGCAAAAAGTGATGCGCACAGATATTCCATTTACTGCTCATATACATTCGATTTTAACCAGTGTTTTTAAATCTTTTAGTAGTTTGACTTTGACCAGCTACATTAACTATCCTGGTTGTGTTCTAATGTCTATCTTGTGCCAAACAGAAGTGTTTTTTATTGAATTCATGGTCATTGTTCATTATGATATGTTTCTTATCCTATTGACGAAGATAACCCAAGGCTTAGCTCGAGATCTTTCTGATCGTATTTGGTTTGTATCTATGACTTAGAGATTTTACCAGTCTTTTAACGGCACTGATTTGGCTCATGTTCATTATGATTTTTACCACTACCTTTGTTATAAAAGTAGTTAGCTTTTTATGCAGTTATGTTGCTAATAAGTTAACTACAGAATAACATATCCAAATTATCAATAATTCTATATACACCACTCTCTTGGATTTGCATTTTTCAACTTTGGATTATTCTAAAATGTGAAGAGCTGTGTCAAACTAATAGCATGGGGCCAACTCCACTTCCCGTATGGTTAGAAGTTCCATGCATCTATTGTTGAGCAGCTAAAGTAGATCCTCTAATGATAAGATGGATTATAGAAGTGTCTATTAAAAGCTCCTATCTGATGTATGTGCAGAATGAGTACAAAAGAGGCATAAGCAGCTGGAACTTCAACATTGATGACATGAAGGCACAAGCTGCTCTTGTATGGTTATGTTATTTAACAATTAACATTGACTTTGTAGTTTGTACCTTACCTTCCTACTATGGTTTTCTGAATAAGTGCACTTACATTTCTTTTAAGATACAGGAGGTTGAGGAAATGGCTCAAGATAAAGAACATTGTGCATCCTCAAATTCACTGTTAGAGTTTGCAACGTTGCAAGATAAATCCCCAGATAGCATGACATCTGTTGTAAGTTACTTTTTGAAAGATGTGAATTGACAACTCGACATCTATCGGGAACCTCACTTTGAATGAATCATCCTTCTTTACGTCAATTCAGGAAACTGATGATACGACATCAGATAGGCAACATTTTTTGTCGTCACCAGAAGAGACTATAGAAGGCTTCAGGTATCACTAGGAATTTTTTTTAGTTATCTGTCTTTTAGTTTCTGAATTTTTTTTTAGTTCAGGATGTCTTTATTGTGTACTCAAATGTACCTCATTCATTATCAAAGTACGACATATTTTATTATAGTTCTATTTATGCTACTGTGAAACCTGGAAAATTTCAATTTAAATTTTCTATGTATCAAAAGACAGCTTATTTATTAGAATCCTAATAATTTCAATTTATTAGACCGACCCCTAATTTGTCTCAAGTCGGGTTGATTATAAGTTTTATTTGATTTACATTAACATCAAAATTTAACTTAAGTCATCCTGTTTCAATGGGCACCGTCGGCTATTACACCCATTGCGATCAACCTCTCCCCATTTTGTCGCATACCACCTTCATCCTTTCCCCCTTTTTTTAAGGGGAAAAGAAAAAAATTACAACAACAGTCATGCCTGGTCATATGACCACTTTGGCGCGACCATTATGAGCTCGATGACTATGACCAGCTAGGGCTTGATGGGTCGTGGGAGGCTAGCTTGAGGGGTTCATTGGGTCGCGGGTAAGGGTGTAAACAAAATCCGATATTCCGATATTTCGATTCAATTCCGATTAAAATTAACGGATTTGAAACTTATTTTTGTATCCTATAAGTTATCATAATTAGAATCGGATATTCTAGTAGCTTATCGAAATTAAAATCAGAATCAATTAATTCTATTTTCGTTAATCTGATTATGATAAAAAATAAGTATATATAAATAAAATTAAATATAATAAAGTTAAATACATTATAAAATATAATATATAAATTAATAAATGTTGAAAAAAAAGTTTTAAAGAGATTATATCAAAATTTAGTAATTATATGTGAGTTATTAACTTATTTTTGAATAAAAATTAATTTTTAATATGTATTTCCGAAATGATCAGATTCGGTTCCGATTTTGATAATGAATTGAAATCGGAACATAGTGATTTTGAAATTATCTAAATTGAAATCGGAATCCCTTAACCCTTATCGGAAATAGAATTGGAATCGTATTTTGGTGATTCCACTACCAAATCCGACCCGTTTACGGCCCTAGTCACGGAGGCGTGTGTAGGCAAGAAAGCGCTACTGGAAAACGGCAATGGTGGAGTACGGATCCCCTGAAGAGAGAGGTGGAGGGAGTACCCTCCACTCTCTCATAAGAAAGATGAGTCTCACAGATCTTGTCAAATCAAATTATCTTTAATATCTTGTGAGGTCCACCTTTCTTGTGAACCCCACTCTTGAGGGGATTCGAACTCTAACAGCGAGGGGGTATCAAAGGAGCCTCGACAGCAAGTGAGAGACGGTGAGAAAAGGACTCCGAGGAGGAGCGTGACCGCGACAATGAGGGAAGGGGGAGACAACAATGACATGAAATGGGAGGAAAGGGGAAGGTGGTGGCTGTGGTGAGTAGGGAGGCTAGCGTGCGCGCAGTGGGAAAGTGGCGAGGGCGATGGGTTCGACTAGCTGGTGCGTGTGGTGGAAAAGGGAGACGATGAGGGCAAGCGACTAAGGGAGAAATGGGGGGGGGCGGTGACGATGGTGATGTCACGAGGGGAAGACGAAGACCGCGAGTAGAGGAGGGGGACTTGCAGCGATGGCCAGTAGTTAGGGGAAAAGGAAGGCGGTGAGAGGGTTGCAACCGAGGGATGCTAGCGACAAATGGAAAACGGTGACAACGTATGGGAGACGATGACGAGTAGACGATGACGGACGGGAGACGACAACGCAAGGACGAAGGTGAGCCTCACCTTCTCTTCCTCCCTCCTTTTCCACACCCCTGCTTCTTGTCCTACTCTCTCCCTCTTTTTGTCCACCCTTGTCCGCCGTTCTTTGAATCCCCTTGCGTGATTGCCCGAAGGGCCTTTTATGCCCATTGTTTCTGTTCGCCATCCAGGGAAGCCCATCCGGCACCACTGTTACTCAGATGGCAACACTGTAGACTTTCCATCTCCCTGGAAGTGTCGTACGGGAGCAGGGGCATCATAGTGAGCTGGCATTGGCGACGTCGTCATGATGCGATGACAGTTACCACCAGCTCTTGATGAGCTTATCAATGCCATCAAGGGCATTGCTCCTGAAGGAGGCTCTGACTGATGTCTACGTCGATGGGAAAATATTATGACATCTTTGATCATCTTCCACCAATGAGTTGGACTGTCGTACAGCAGCTGCGAGACTTGTTGCACAAACGATTATATCATTTTCTCTCCAGCGAGACACTATCACAATAGATTTGTGAGGTCAACGTAAATGTCGCACCTCCGAAAGCTAAACCCGACGAGTATGCATCGTCTTGTCGTGCCTCTCTTTTCTTTTAGAGGTTGCCGATTTCCTGTTCAAGTTCGTTCGTCTTTTTCTTTAGGCATCAACAGTTACCAAAGAGAAGATCATGAAATCGTCTTCATGTCGTGCATTCACTTACTGTGTACATAGCCACTCGAGCATTATGGAATAACAACTACATGATTTTTTCTGGTTTACTACGTATTGTGAAGTCCATGGTTCGCCGGGTCGCGACCCGGGTCGCGACCCGGACCCGACCGGGTCGGTTTTGGGGCCGACCGACCCGGTCGCGACCCCAAGACCCCGACCCCATTTTGAATTTTTTATTATTATTTTTTGCGACCCGGGCCGACCCCGTCCCGACCCGGGTCGCGACCCCGGCCGACCCGGGTCGGTTTGGCCCCAAACCGACCCGGTCCCGACTCCCGACCCCACCTTCCTTGGTGAAGTCTACCCTTTTTTCAGCAGCATCAAGTCCATTGAATCTAATGAGTTCAGACTTCCTAGTTCAAAGAATCAGAACATGATGCACAGGGAGTCTTGGATCTGTGGAAGCTATGAACCAGAAAGTTGTGAAGCTGAGGTTGATGAGAAGCATACAAGTAGAGTGCTTGCACAATCTTCTCATGAAAGGAGGGCTTCTGCTAGCTCTATACCATCTGACATGTTTCAGACCTCTTCAAAAGGAGACAGGTTTTTCTTTCCTTTTAGCTTTTTCCTTAAATGATGTGGGGAAAACCATTTTGCTTCCATTTTTTGGTGTCCGCTAAAACTTCAAAAGAAGTACTTTTCCTTTCTCTTTCAATATTGTCATTTAAAGGATAATTAATGCTTCTTTTCCATCAAAGTAGCCTTTTATGTCACAAGGTGATTTAGAAGTGATGTTGCTTTACAAAATCATATGGCATTAAGCACATACTTTTTGTGGAATGACCGAGCAAAAGAGATCTGGCGGTGCGACATTTACCTGTGGAAGAATGTGCTTATTTTGTTGAGAAAGAAGATCATGGTCATACTAAAATCCGTGTAGCTGTAAAAGATCATAAGATTTTGAAGTATACTGTTGAAACAAATAATTGGAAATTTGTCTTTTCTGGGATACTGTATTTTCTAGCTTATCTCTTTTCCAAAAATGTATTCATAAATTTGCATTCATGCTTCCATGCATACATTATCTGTTTCTATGCACATGAACTTCCTAAAGTCTACTATGTACTTTCTCTAGCTCTTCCCTCTTTTTCTCTGAACTTTTCGGTGTTTGGACTTTGAATGCATATGTAATATTAACATTTAATTTTACTACTTATACAATGCCTAAACGGCCACCGTATCATCTAAGTTGAAATGGCACCTTTGAACAACTTTGATGCTCACCACCTTGACAACTATGATATAGAATAAGGAAAAATCCCATGATTGCTTGATTATTGATGTTCAGCTATGTTGGTTGGGGAATACTTATCCCCTTGAGAAGAAACTCTGAAGAACGGAAAGTAGAAACTAGCTAGCAATTCTTTTATATGTAATTTTAAATCAATGTCTAGCCATATATATTGCAAATTTCTTCTATATTATTTTATCCTTCATTTCTTGACATTGAAATTCTCAGAGTGAAGCAGCAAAGCTCTCTCCCAAGCATCACAAAATTAAATGGTTTGGCATCTCCTGGAGCAAGTCTCAAAGGATCCAAGCCTGTAGACATGCACACAATTTCCTTTTTGGGTACAGTTACATTGTTTTCTGCTTTAGAATATGCATTCACATATTCATGCATTAACACAATTTGTTTTCTTTCAATAATTTATTGCAGCACCAATCATTGATGATCCTGATGAAAAGACAAAGGTATCACTTGATCAGCAGAAGGGGCGTTATAAAGTGACATCTGAAAATGTAAATTTTAATCAGGGTTAAAAATTAATAGTTTTGCAATAATGTTGACTTTATGTCTAATTATTTGGTATCTTTTCAGCCACTTCCACCTCTTGTTATTCAAAAGAGTCACAATTTGCAGGTGATGTAACCTTAAGATTTTATCAATTCAAAATTCATTTTTTTCTTGTCTAGAAAATAATATTGTTTCAACTACAACGATGAAAATAGATTGTACTTTCATAGGAGTATTAGTTAATTTTTCATGGTATGTGTATTTAGGAATTTATAAAGTAGGTTCTATAGATTTTCAAAGTGTTGACATAGAGATTACCCTATCACTTAAACCACTTGAACCACATTTTTTTATTTATTTTGTTGAGGTTGTTTGAGTTCTTTGAAAGTTTTTTTTTGACCTCTCCCTATCGGATTTGCAAAGTTACGGTGTTAATTACATTGAACAGACATTCGAACACTCTGATTAACCATCATAAAAATTCATATGTAGAAGACATACATCCACAAAATAAGCACATGGGAGTTACAACCCCATGACTTTGTCAGAATGCAAGGTTAATGTTATGAGTTTTATTTGAGGCGATTGTCTGCACATTATGAAATTTTTGGGCTACCGGCTGGGAAAAAGATTGAGGCGAGAACTGCAAGGCATAACACAGTCATTGTTGTTAGTCATAAATCCAGAAATGGGCTAGGGTAAAAATAGGCTACCACAAAAGGCAAGAAGACTAAAGTCTGATACTATGCTAAGGACTTGTTCAAGTTGTTCCGAAACAGTGAAATAATACACATGGCTTCAGAGGAACCAATACATTATTACTCCATTGACAACAAGCCAAGGAAGAGGCAAAGGACCGACCATTGGGAACTAGACTTGTATTCTTATTTTCATTGACGAGAAATAATCAAGTGAAGGATCATTCGAAGCTACTCTTGGTATCGAAGAGTTTGAGGACCACCTTGCCAACTGGACTCCCCATAAAGTTTAGACCACCCCCACAAAGGCCTACCCATGTCTTCACTTTATCCAGGGCATCCAACCCCAATCTTAATCTTGGCCTACAAAGCCATCTTTTGCCATCGGGCTTGCACGTCCACTCTTTACAAGCATCAACATCGGGCTCGTAAGTCCCTTTTATTCTTTTTCTGATCAAGGCCTTTGTCTCTCTTTCTCTTGCTACTTTCTATCCCACCAATCAATTCTTGATCCCTCACAACTAGGCGCCTGACACCCATTCTCTACTCACGCTCTCTTATGAGAGAAAAAAAAACGCCATCTCCTAAACTCAATTCTCAGTTAAGGACATCTCACTGTTCACCTCAAAAGGCACTGTCGCCCAATATGCCTCCTCTCCTAGATTGTTGATGGGCTTGCTCTATCCACCTTCACTTGTGTACACTATCTCTTTTACTATGAATTAATAGAAGGAAAATCAAGGGAAGAAGAGTTTCAAGAAGGTACTTACATTAGCTTGCTTAGAAGTGCTCAAAATATGCTCTATTACAAAGGTATAAGGAGAATGCCGTTCATCTCGAGGAGATCCAATATGAGGATAAAGGCCACATCGATCAAACCTTGGGAGTATATGAGGTCATCACAAATAATGATCTTCAATTCGAGGATGAAAAAGAGGACTTGACCAAAGGAATACGCATCGAGGTTGAAGAAATTTGAATAACCCTTGGCCACGATAATAGAAAATACCAAAGAACTCAATCTTGGAATATCAGAAGATTTTAAAGTTTTCCTTATTAATGCTAACCTCACTCCCTTGAAAGAGAAGGATATCATAAGAGTATTATTAAAATAGAAGGACACATTCACTTGGACTTACGAGGATATGCTAAGTTTAGACAACTCATTGGTCAAATACTATTTGACGTTAAAATCAGGATTTGCCCCGGTCAAGCAAAAATTAAGAAAATTTCACCCATATGCTGCACTTAAAATGAAAGAAGAGGTCGATAAGCTTCACCAAGCAAAGTTCAAGAGAGTCATTCTTTATTCGCAATGGGTGACCAACATAATCCTTGTCATGAAGAAGAATGAAAGAGTTAGAATTTGCATTGATTTCAAGGACTTAAACCGAGTATGTCGAAAGGATAATTTTTCCTTATCTTGTATTGATGTGTTGGTAAATAACACCACTGGATATGAAACACTCTCATTTATAGATGGATATTTAAAGTACAATTAAATCTGTTTAGATGAAGAAGATTAAGAGAACACTTCATTCACTACACCTTGGGGAATGTATTACTATGTCATCATGTCTTTTAGATTGAGGAATGGAGGTGCTACTTATCAAAAGGGCAATGATGGCATTATTCCATGATATGATGCATAAGTTCATAGAGATGTATGCGGATGATTTAGAGGTTAAATCATAGACCCGAGATAAGTATGCTAAGATCATGAGGGGTCTTGCAGAGAGCTAGGGAAATTAAGTTTAAGATGAATCTATTTTGAAAATTTCTGGTGCCAACAAAAGGTTTAGAAGCAATATTAGTTTTCATGAGTGTTACCAAACCATCTGTCTGTATACCGGTTCAACAATGTTTTGTGCTTTGGTTGTATCCTAACATGTTTACATGAACATTTTTTTTCTTCTAAAACTTTGTGGTTGTTGATATTAACATGACCTAGCGACTCACCTGTAGCCTCTTCTTGTTGGGGTATAATGTTAGGAACCTAGACTTTTGGTCTTCAAGATAGAGGAAGAAAAGAAATGACAAGAGAAATAAAGATCACACATACGACCTGGGGATTAAGATAGTAATTGTACAAGAAAATTGGGGATTAAGCAACATGCCTTCCAGACTCCACAGACATGTTTCCTTTATTTTGTAGCGAGACCAGGACAGATGCTCTTTTTACAAGATAGGGGTAAGATTCCATAAA
Source organism: Cryptocoryne crispatula var. balansae (assembly GCA_036172225.1). NCBI lineage: Eukaryota > Viridiplantae > Streptophyta > Magnoliopsida > Alismatales > Araceae > Cryptocoryne > Cryptocoryne crispatula. The sequence goes on along the minus strand of CM069927.1, from coordinate 42,806,354 downwards.
TCCTTAACTTATCACCTGTTTAGACAGATAAAAAGAACCTTAAACATAGGGCCTTGCCTTTCTGTGAGAATAGGAATGATCCACATCAATTCTACTAAAACATGTTTAAGCTCTTTCTTCTTAGTTAACTTGCATACTTGTTTCTAGGCAGCCTAGCAGATATCCAGGATCCTACTTATACATTCCTTTTTACATTCAACGTTCAAATCATAGTTGTATGAAAACTTTCTCACCGTATCATTTCTCACTTTGTTTTGTTTTTTCATAATTAAGATTTTAATATTTTGAGGTTCAAGCCACATTTCTTTGTACTTCCATTTCCTATATTGGTAACTGTCACTTCAAAATTTAGGGTAGTCTTGCCTTTTTCTATGTACCGCAATTTCTTCATTGACCAAAATCTATAATAATTACCGAGAAACTCTCTAAAGAAATAAATATTTACAAACTTGCCTAAGTTGCCTTTCTCTCACTAGATTGCAATATGTCCAAGAAGTACAGACAATGAGAGAAGTACGATATAAATCATTGGAATTCACAATATAATTTATCTTCACCCCAAAAAATATATATTTTTATCTAATTTTATTCTGAAGATATGTTTGCTGATCTTTTATATTTTCATTGATAAGAAGAAAGGAATCATCTTAAAACCAATCAGTAGAGCAGAGGGAAGTTGCACACTAACTTTCGTCATATTTTGAAGTTAACTTGTCTCTATTAGCTTAAGATTTCATAACCAATAAGTAGTCCATGACATTTTTTTATGCTAGATGATCTCTCAGATGTCTATGGGATGTCAACCATCACCTTCTGAGGCTGCCTCAAGTAATATTGGCTATTTAAGTTATCAGCAGTTGCTTCCCATTTTGCAAGCGAACATTGTCCAAAGAGTATGGCCTATCTAAGACTTTTTTTTCCTTTTCCTATCAATTGTTTTCTAACATACTTTTTTAACAGGATTACATCTTGGGTTTAATGAAACAAGCGAATTATTGTGAGACTTCAGGTATTGCACGTTTCTGATTACTTCACTCATGCTTATTTGTTTATCTGAAATAGAGTAATTATATTTGAGTGTTGCAGTGGTAGCATCACCTCACTTAACGATTGATGGTGGCATTTCACTTTCATCAAACATTACTGAAAAGTCCTTGGTAAGTATGCGCTTCTCATAATAATCCATCGACCATTTAGACAAGTCTTATTTCATAAAATTTTGTTGCTCTATTATTGATTACGCAAGTACATGTAGATTTCAGGGAGTTGAAGTATTACTCCTAATGGACATTAATATTAAATGATCCATGGCTTTAGCTATGGCTGGTGAGGAGTGAGAGAAATTCTAGGATGTCACAGTTTTTGACAAACAAAATTAGGTGTTATGTGAGTGCTCTCTTGAACTGCTTTACTCTCTGTGAGTCTATGTGGGATCACTGATTCTTTTAGTACTAACAGTAAGAATAGTGTATGTTATATGTTTAATTCTTAAGCACGCATGACTAAATCTTATAATGCAAATGTTAATATTTTATTTTACCCTGTCAAAATTGACGTTTGAATTAATTTTTTACATGCAACCTTGTTGCTTTTCCCTCTGTACTTGAACTTTCGAACCTGTAAATACATTCTCAAGTTTAACAGGATTTGTTTCTTAAGTTTATTTAGTCCATGCCTTTTCACTTTGAATACATTTACATATAGGGTATCTTGTAACAATTTGATTCTTCAATTCTCGTATCTAAATTTTTTTGCCGCTTTTCCTCTTTTTCTTATTTATTTAAAAGTTTTGAAAAATGCTAAAGAGGACATTGAAGAGAGGACTTTGCTACTGAAATTGGAGTCGTGATATTAAATATATCCCCAGATAACCCTAAGTGATGACTAAAGGAGATGTTTTTAATCAGGCAATCATAGATGCAAGGAAATACTTGCATTCCCTTCAATTCTTGGTTGAAGGTGTGAGCTCGTTAGCTAATACTCAAGTTTCAATCTTTTTCTTTCATTACTTGCTTCAGAATTTTGCACCATGATATCATACTCAGTCTAATTAAGCCTGCATCCTCGTGTTTTTTGTTTCTTCTGGCCTCTCTACTTTTGTTCCTTGCTTTGTTGCTGCTTTCGTTTCCAATGATAGCAGCTTGTAGGTTGTCATCAATGTGACCATATTTTTTTCTCATACATGTTTACAAGTGCGAGGTTGTGGAAATAATTCATACCCATAGCGTTCCAAGAAGCATGAGTTTTGTCATTTGCTTGCTGCACTTGTTCGACAAGAATCTGGATCTAGCTCAGATAAACTAATATAGTATAGCTACGACTAAGAATTCTATCTTTCCATATAGTTGGAGCAGGCACATGAAAGAGAAAAAGAACTGCTGCAAGAGAACAATGAGTTGCAATGGAGGTAGAGTTCCAGTAGTCAAATCTTCTTTATTAATAATAACTATTACGAGAATGGTTGACACGCGCTTTTGCTTTTACAGGCTTGCGTGTGCTCAAAATGAAATACAAAAGCTGAGGGTTAGAAACACATAAATGTGTTCCCCCAAGTTTGTTCAACTCGATCTGTTGCATGACACGTCTAACTCAAGTACGGTAGGTATTTGGTTCACCCAGACTTCCTGCTCTTTTTTTATAATTTTTCTTACTTGTCAATAATCCAGTTTATATTACGATTAGTTATTTGTTTCCGCAGCCTTGCAATGGCCTGGCGATTTTTCCCCAGGTTTACCCGCGGGCGTCCCTAGTGGCATACGTCAAGTGTACAGTAATTTTTGTTCTGATTTAGAAGCAGTTGTATAACACATCATGGCATACGCAGTTCTAGGCGTCAGAGTGAAATTTTTTTCTACCATGGTAGATAGTGGTTGCTTGCTGCTGATGAATTATCCGTTGTCTGTAAATTTACCAATTCTGTCATTTATTTTTCGGTGATTTTGTGTAAGCAAGGGTTGTGCATGGCGAAGTGTTGCTCTTGTAATTACAAGTTTGATTATGCCTTGTAGGATTTGATTTCCCCGAAAATCATATAGATTAAGGAAATGAAAAGGATACCTTAGAACATACTACACCTACCTTAGCAGTGTGTGGTTGGTAGAGACGGGAACATGAAATAGATTTAACACATCTTGGGATTATTTTATTTGCAATAAATACGGTAATTTTGGCGCTAAATTATGTTCAAGTACTCACTTATTTCCAGTTAGTTAGTCACATCAGATAGATGGTGGACTCAACTTATCCTGAGCAAAGAGTTTGAATCCCGATGTGGTAAAAGTAAAACTACTACCGTTTGGTGCTATAGATCTCAACAGGAGTCGCATAATTCTCTCTTTCTAATGCAGTTTAAAAAAGTGCAAGCGTTCTTTTGATTTATGAAGTGCACGCACGTTAGGACTGTGGGCATGTAGGCTGGGCTGGCCTTTTAGCTTACGGATTGATCAGACTTAAAAACTCATTTATACATCAACATTTTTAGGCAGCATGCCTAAAGAGGACCAGCTTGGGTCTGGCGTGGGTCTAGTTATGCCGAAATAGGTTAGCTCACAGGCTCATTCGGGCTGTCACTTTGTAATATTAAACCGAACTTGATTATTGAATATATTTCAATTTTAAATATATCTTTTGAGTAAATACGGATATGCTAGATGTGTCCCGTGATATGCCTATGTATCTGGATAGCATTTTAAAATTTGGGCTAAGCCAAAGAGCAATTATGTAATACCTTAGTTTGTGAATCGGTGGATTACCAACAACATTGGTTAATTATATTTCGGGAGGTGAATTGAAAAAATTTCAAAGTTAAGCGTACTATCCTCGGAGGATAGGTTACCTCCTTAGAAGAATTAAAGTTGTTGGATCAGTCAAATAATTTAGTCGGTCATTATAAATTGTATCAAATAATTATTTTACATTTGTTTATTAAGAGAAAATATATTATATTTTATTAGATACGTAAAATAAAACTTAATAGGGATGGCCTAGACTGGGCCAACACAGCTTATTGTAGACTACGGACTGGTGTTAATCTCTTGAAAGCAAAGCGTGCTCATCTTTCCACAAGGGGGGGGGGGGGGTCGGTTCGGTTTAAACCGAAAATAAAAAAATATTTAAATTAATTATTTTTTACATATATATACTAATTTTAAGTTAAAAATAATGAAAATAAATATTAATTTATTATAAAATTATTTTTTTATTAATAATTTAATAGTTGTTTTATATTTTTTGATTAAATCGATTTAAACGGTTTGATTTGGTTTAAATCGATTTAGAGATTTTTCAAACCGAACCAAACCGAAAGGAGTCCAAACCGAACTGAATGGGCTGGTTCGGTTTGATTTCTAGGCTTGAACCGTTTTGTGCCCACCCCTAAGCTTAGCTTACAACTAATTAAGTAAGTTGTTGGGGACGATGAGATATAATCACTAAGATAATATAAGAGTTGATTCTTATCAGCCGGTGATAATTAAGAAATATTTTACCCACCAGTGAAAGGTCAGAGAGAAGCCAATGTGAAAATGCACTATACATAAAGATTGTTGCTACTTCCAATCTCCAATCACCACCATAAAGTGGGCATAATATATATATATATATATATATATATATATATATATATATATTGCACCCCCTAGAAGGAAGATACATGTATTAATGGGAAGATGGATAAGAAAGTGGGCGGCAGCACAATAATCTTCTTGATGAGCAACCAACTCAATCAAACCCCTATAGAGAGAGAGAGAGAGAGAGAGTAATAAGAAATTAATAAAATAAGCCGACACCCAGTAAGTGTTTTCTTCCCCTCTTCCTTGTCAGCTTTTGAGTTGTGCTGCAGTCAACACGGCGGAGGAGGATGCCATGCCACCACCAGCAGCATATTCAAAAGCAAATTAAAAGGAGCTGCACCTACGAAGAGTGTTTCTATGTGATTATATATACATACGTACGTACATATATCTATTAATATGTGATATATAAATATGTAAGTGGGAGTTGGAGGGGCCCTGCTTAGCGATAAGATCTTTCCTCGTTGCTGTCTTTCTTACTCTGCCGACGGAGAGCCACATCATTCCCGGCGGATATGCGCCAATTAATCAATCCAACGGGAATATTAATCTGACCAGGGGTACGTATGTGCCAGAGCTACGTAGATATACAAAATGACGAGAACAAAACGATTGCTCACCTCGTATACGTACGTTTCTAAGGGTGTCCATCAATCAATTCAAGCCGAATGGATAAGATTTGGGTTGAACTAATTACATAGATATATACACACACTATATTCTGATAAATTGTGATCCAAAACAAACCGAAAGAGAGTAGTATATTATACTCTGATAAGTATAATCTGAATCGTACCCCTCCGAATCAAATCAAATCCAACCAGCTTGATTGGATTTGGTTCGATGTACGATTTGATTTGATTAAAAAAGGATTCACAGAAATTAATAGACGACATTTATTATGCCTCAACATGAAAATATTAACTCTTAATTTCATCTCTAATCCCTTGTCTAGTGAGACTTAATAAGCCTGGTTACTTCTCTTTGAAGATAACAAATACAATAAATCATTCAAAATTAAATGATTTTCAAGAGGATTTCGACATATTCAATCAAATATTTTATGAACGGTCTCGGTAATATTTGATTAAGATTTTGACATTAGTTATCAAATCATCTGAGTACCTCCGCTGGGTTCAGAGTTTTTTTTTTGGCTGACGAGACGGCGCCGGACCGCGCTGCACAGCACGTGGCGAGGGATCGAGCAACCGTTCAACCCCCACGAGATCCACCCGCCCCCGCAAGGTGGCCCGGACAGACGGAGCCGGGACTCGAACCCAGGCCCTGCTCCCACGAGCAGGGGCACGCGCCAACCGAGCTAAGCTCGGCCGGCCGTTGGATTCAGAGTTATGAGATAGGATTGAGTGCCCAGGTCACATCTTGACGGGTCCCGGGATCCGGGCTCTCTCCCTCTGGTCGAAAGAAACCGAGGGCGGCCCGAAATCATCCGTCCGTCCAATTCTACGCCCCGCTCGAAAGCGACGGCGCCCTTAAATTGCCCGAGGTCATCGGATCACTCGTTGCCCTCCTCGGCGGATCACCGCGACAGCAGAGGCCGAGAGAACCCCTCCCCCCTTCTTTCCTCGACACCGATCCTCCTCGCCCGCCGGCTGTCCAACACGGCCAGATATCTCGAGCTACTTCCTTTCGCGTTCTGAGACAGGATCGTCGCCCTGCGGAGGTATGTAGCATAGCCTTCGTCCCCCGCGCCCTCGAAATCTCGACATGTTTGGCGCTCGCAATTTCTTTGTTCCTCGCCGGGGTCTTTCCACGGGGAGGTCTTCTTTCCTATGCTCTTTCTTGTTCGCGCGCTGGCTTGCGGTCTGTTCCTTACCTCTATTCTATGGGATTTCGGGATTTGCGGTACAGTTTAGTTGTTTGCTGTTTCATGACCTGCCGTAGCTTTACATCGTACCTGACGAGTTTCTTGTCCGATGGGCATTTGAAAAACGCGACCAGATCTTTTATTGCCGGGTAACTACGTGGATTTCGTTCGTATCGTTCTATCTTCCCGAAGCAATTTCCTCGAATTTCTTAAACGTGTACAAAATACTTACCTTTGATGGCGTCAAAACTCTTGTCACCTGCCTCACTAGTTTTGATGTGAAGGGGGAAGAATGATCGGCAAGGTTATTATTATTTTTCGTAGATACCGAGAGGACGAGGAATCAGCTTACATCGGATGCCTCACACTTGTGATTCATCCGTTACTTTCCGTAGATCCTTAACCTAAATATATCTCACAGAAACATAGCTCGATTTCCGTCGGCTTCTTCTCTAATTTCTTTTTTTTTCCCCCCATGACGCAGAAGGTTTTGATGTTATAATGGAGACCAAAGGTGGTAAGAAGAAATCTAGCAGTAACAGCCTTTTGGAGTATGAAGTTCCCCTTGGATACAGCATCGAAGATGTTCGCCCAAATGGAGGAATTGAGAAGTTCCGCTCTGCTGCTTACTCCAACGTATGGGATAAGTTCCTGCTTCAATTCTTCTCCGCATCTCTTCCCTTATAGTTACCTTTGCACGTCTCCTGATTCGGATTTCGTTTGATTTTCTTTGCAGTGCGTGAGGAAACCATCCTGATATTCGTCTAGGATGCCTTCATCTGTAGAGTAGGGCCCTTCTTCTATCTGCATTCTGATTTCTTGCAAATAATCCAACCCTTTGGCTTGCTGCTCTCCATTCACTCCTCGACACCCCCCGCTCGAGGGATGGCGATCTTGCCGGTTGACCTTCAGACTGTATCTCTGTCCTCGATTGGGTTCGAGGGATACGAGAAGCGCCTCGAGATCACATTCCTTGTGGAGCCTGCAGACGGGTTGGGTCTGCGTGCCCTCTCCAGGGCTCAGATCGACTTCTTTCTAGACGCCGCCCGTTGCACCGTTGTTTCGCAGCTCTCAAACAAGACCTTTGATTCGTACGTCCTCTCGGAGTCCAGCCTCTTCGTATACCCACACAAGATCGTCCTCAAGACTTGCGGGACGACGAAGCTTCTCCTTGCGGTACCCCGGATTCTTGCTCTCAGCTCCGGGCTCTCACTTTCTGCTTCCTCTGTGAAGTACTCCCGCGGCAGCTTCATATTTCCGGGCGCCCAGCCCGCTCCCCACCAGAGCTTCTCCGAGGAGGTCGCCGCACTGGAACGCCACTTGGGCGATCTGGCCTCGGGTGGGCATGCCTATGTGCTCCGCGATCCCGAGAAGCCTAGTCGGAACTGGCACATCTACTATGCTTCTTCCGAGAGCACCGAGCTTCCCATGGTGACCCTGGAGATGTGCATGACCGGCTTGGATAGCCGCCGCGCATCCCTCTTCTTCAAGGACCCCCCATGCCGCGGCTGCGCATCCCGGAAGGAGATGACCAAGCGAGCAGGCATCGCGGACATCATGCCCGAGATGGAAATATGCGATTTTGAGTTCGAGCCCTGCGGGTATTCGATGAATGGAATCAGCGGCTCTGCACTGTCGACGATCCACGTAACGCCGGAGGACTGCTTCAGCTACGCAAGCTACGAGGCCATGGGCTTCGACCCTCGGTCGGTGGATTGCAGGCGCCTGGTCGAGAGGGTTCTTAGCTGCTTCCGGCCCTCGGATTTCTCCCTTGCAGTCACCGTCTTCGGCGGGCGTGAATGGGCGATGTCGTGGGGAAGGAAGGTCGATGCCCATGGTTACTCGACGCGCCTGCAAGCGGAGCAAGAGCTCCCCTGCGGCGGTCTCCTGCTTTACCAGAGCTTCTCGTTGAGGGCGACGACCCCACTTTCCCTGCTGTCCCGCTGGGAAGGGGAGGAGGAGAAAGTGGCTGATGTGAAGAGGGTGATTCAACAGCCGCATTCGAGACTCTGAAGGAGCTCAACTCTACTACTGCCGTGGAAACTGGAATCATACATGCTGAAGCAGCGGCAACAGCCATTGAGGTTTGACTGTCTGTGTTGATTCTGTTGAACAAGAACAACTACGTCGTGTTGACATTTGCTTGGAATCGAGCCAGTGTAATGGTATGAGCGCTTCATCGATCTTTGCTTTGCTCTAGTTGGACACCCCCTCCTTTTGAAAGCTTTTTTGTTGCTGCCGTTTTATTTCATGAATCTTTCCTGGGTTAGTATCCAAGTAAGGGAATCATGCCCATGATGAAACAAAAACGCCCGCCGTAGCTTGTGGATTTCATGAACATGTCACATGTGGTTGTAGGGATAGTAGAATCTCTCTCTCTCTCTCTCTCTCTGAGTTAATGGGTTCTTACAGACTAGTTCTCATGGATGTTTCACGTGGCCGGGGTATCAACAGTAATGTTAAACAAGGTATTGATATTCCAAATAGGGGGTAAGGCCCTGTTTGCAGGTTATTATGTTAGATCCGTCTTAAAGTTACTTTTTTGTACTGAAAGGCATCATTTTTAGCATATATTCTAACAAAATAGGGGGCGAAGGTGAAGGATCAATACTGAAGTTGATAGTGTCAAAACGCTTTAAGCATTTAATCGTACTGTATTAACATTAGGTGCATGGTTGATACTATGGGAACAAGTTTAACGCTGACATATATCAAGATATTTTAAAGCTATATATATTGGTGCTACTTATAGAAGGATATAGATTGGTATAATAGATTTAAATTTAAACTAGCATAAAATTAGGTGTTATGTTTATCTCTAGCTTTTTCTTCTTTTTTTTTCTCTCGAGAAATGAAGGCTTGTGATTTCTGATTTTGCCGAGTAGACCTGGCTTGTAACCTTTCGATGGGGCGGAGAAATCCTCTCCGCTTGGATATTCGATTACGACTCATCTGATTTGAAGGAAACAAATTCGTTCATCACAGACCAGCTGGGATGCCAGGAGTTCGACTTGATTTACCCACTCACAGAAAGTCGGCTCTTGTTGCTACTGACTCCGAACCAAAGAAGCTTGTCCTCCTGGGTCGTTGATGAACATCTTTGATCTTTGAGAAGACTTCATTATCATATGTATATATATATATATCGATATGAAGTTGAGCACCATTCTCCTCTCTCACTCGAGAGTGACCCGACAATTGCACTTTCGCTGTTACCACTTTGGAAGTTGATTATTCTGTACAGGAAACTCGATGTTTATTCGAATACTCTTTGTATGCGTAAAATATTCTTAACCATTCCATGTTGGCAGTTTTCAACCTAGCTGGTGAGTGCTGATGATTTTTTTTTACATTCTTTACGAGGCAAGGTATTATCTTCGAATTCAAATTCTTAGTTTCGAAATGATTGGAGTTGGGCGCGTAGAATCATTGTTTTTTTTTTCATTTCTCACGATGTAATTTCAGTACTGCCTACTCTCGTACACCTAACATATATAAGTCATATTAAATTTGTCTACGTCAAATTAACTTAGGTCTATTTTTTTGATTTTTTTGTGTGCGCTGATAAAATTAGGATCTTGACATGTCTTATGGACACTTTAGGAGAACGCTACCTTCACTTGTCTGATATATTAGAGCAGAACTCCATACAACCAAAATTTAAAATTGTCGTGTATATCTTGAGGAGGTATGGTCAAACAGTAGATACCTTTTTATATAAAATATAATTTGACGGCGACTTTGTTTACATTCCTATAAAAAACGTATTTCTGTGGACGTTTTCAACACACACATACAACTGAACCCTTCACATAAAAACAACACTTCCGTTTGTTTGTGTTTGTAGATATTAAATGCTGTTCTTTAATGCAATAATTTCTCGCGGATAATATAAACGTTGTGGCGGCTCGAAGCATTTCGTCATCCGTTTACCCGCAAATTTGGATCGATAAAGGTTCAACTCAACGAACAAGTTTGAACCCCCAAAAAAAAAAAAAGTTTTGATCAGTTTGGCGATTAAGGCTGTGCAGATCTTCATAAAAAATTCGTGAACAATTTTGCTTACTTTGCGGGTAAGGTTGATCCATAAAGGGTTCCTCCGCCTTGATGAGTGATACCCCCTCGGCAGAGATAACCTTCTTCTGGGTCTCCGGGGAGGCCACCCCGCTGGCCGTGCACTAATCTCTGTCGGCGGAAGTCGCCGGTTCTTCCTTCTTGTGCCGTCCGCGGCCGCTGATCGAAGCGGAAAGAACGAGCGTGGGAGCAATTGAAAGAGAGCCATGGACAAGGGAAAGGGGCTGGCGCGGAGGTGGGCCGTGGAGTTCGCGGGCGTCGCCGGGTCATCCGGCTCTTCTTCGGCGGCAATCCCTGATCCGCTCGGCTTCAGTCGGTCCGTCTCCGATCAGGTTGACCTTCCAGCTCCCCTGTCTTCTGCTGCGGCTGATGTTTCTTCTGGTGAATGGTGTTTTCTCCGTGGTGTTTCTCTGGAAGATCAGGACCATCAGGTAGTGTTCGGTTAGATACTACGGCGTGACGTACTTTTCCTGTTCTTCAGGATGATGGGGACAGCGGCCGCCAGAAGAAGGACGCGGAGACTGCCTGGAAAACGCAGGTAGTAGCGGATGTTGTGACCGCGTGTATTTCTTTTCTCATTTAATCGATAATTTTGACCTCTGTAGTCTGTATGGATTCATATTATTAGGATTGTCAACAAATCTTTCTATATCTGATTGAACTTACTTCGTAGTTGATCTTCCTTATGGGCTGTTACAGAAAGGCGTCGAGTTGATACTGAGCAAACCATAGATCGCGGAATCGGCCGATTCCTGGATCGGATCGGCCATTGCCGATCCGATTCTTGGCTGAAGAACCGATCCGGAAAAAAATTCCGGCAGAATCAGTCGGGATCGGTCGGAATCGGTCCAGAATTGGATCGGAATCGGAATCGGATCGGCCGAATCGGTCGGGATCGGAATCGGAATCGGAATCGGAATCGGCTCATTTTTTTCTTTTTTTGCTATTCCAGTCGGATCGACCAGGATCAGCCAGAATCGGTCCGAATTGGCCGGAATCGGTCCGGAATCGGATCGGAATCAGAATTGGATCGGTTTTTTTTTTTTGCTTTTTTTATTACTGATTCTGGATCGATTTCCTTCCATTGGATCGGTCGGAATCGGTCCGATCCGATCCGATCCGGATCGGATCGGTACCCACCGATCCCGATTCCGATTCCGATCCCGCGATCCTTGGAGCAAACTATGTTCAGAGTTTTTCCGAATTTTGAAGCCAAATATTGACATAACGGGGACTGACTTAACCAAGCTATTTATTTTGTAGACATAAGAGTCATGTTTTGTTGTTCATGCTCTTGCTTTACGCCTGCTGCTCGATGGTAATTAACATCATTCTTCATTACCATCTTAAAGCATCGGGGAGAAAACTACTATTTAGTTTTTTAAGGTTATTTTTCATAGCTGTTTTCATATTCAGCATCTGGTTTCCTTATTTTTGTTTACTGGAGTTACGAAATGTCATTGAGCTGTCAGTTTCAAGGCCCAACTGGCAGCAAATGTATTTAAGTGGACTCTGTGTCAGGGGCAGAAAATAAAGTTATCAAGTGTATGATTTTCATACAAATCTAAAAATACCAAATTACCATGTTTCATGAGAAACTACTATCTAATAATGTGGATTGTGTACTGCAAAAAAGGTAGTGTACTGCATACAGAAGAAAAGGATGTCTCACCTCATTTTGTTCAAGAAGAAATTCTCTATAAGAATAGTCTAGTCATGATTGACAAGCACCGTCTTTCCTAAACAAGTTTTGTCATGAAAACATTGCTTTGGTAGAGAAATCTTGTTATCATGCAACCGAACAGCTTATTTGGTATTCTGTTGTACGTTGTAACATGAAAACATGGCTTCATGTTTTGCCCTCCTTGGCAATATGCAAACGATTTTGTGCGCCATTTTTATCATCTAGTTATGAAAAGATCACCATGTTGTAAGATGTAAGGGTCTTTTTATTCCAGGCCTTGGCTTTATCAATCCATTCTTGGTCCAGAAACACATGGAGAATGTTTTCTATTCTATAAGATCTCTTGTTTTGATCTGTCAGTATGATGATTTATTATATCATGATGTTCGATCAATTTTCTCTCATGAAACATACATCTTGATTTTTTTTCAAGACATTTATTCCAAAATTTTGGTGGATATAAGAATGTTTTACTCAGCATTGAAATATTTCCTTTTATAAGGTCATTAAGAAATGACACTCTCCAGGCTATATTCGTGTACAAATAAATGGGAAGACCAGGCCTTTTATATTTTGCCAATTCCAGGGCTGCAGATGCATCCAACCTAGTAAAATAGTTATTTGTCACTGATACGAGACAAGGTGAACCTTTGTTCTTCCACTTCTTCATGATAGGATAAATGTGTAGCACACTTTGGTTCAGCTCATTATTGGGTATTATTTTCTAAAATAAAGGAAAATTAGGTGGGGGCTCCAGTCAAGTTCACGTTGTATTGGTTTCAAACCAAATATAATTTAATATAGGTGGACATATCCAAGTAAGTTTAGGTAATTTTTTTTTTAAGTATTGATATGTTTTATGAGTAAATGTAGGCATATATTATATATCAGTATTAATAAAGGATAAATTGTGTACTTAGTAAAATCTGCCAATTTGGTTTTTCTGGTTATTGTGGTATTATGATCTTATGAAACTGAGCTGAGGGGTTTTAAAACTGAACCAAACCAGGCCAAATTGGCTATGTTTGGTTTGAAGTTTGAATCAATGAATGAACAGCCATACTTCATACCTTTGGCAGATATTGCAAATGACAACTTCCCTATGAGTTTATTTTTCAGAACTTCCTTCCATTGCTGTCTTCTGCTAGAATTTATGGGCCATGGTATGGGCATAAGTTTAGTTACGTGCTTACAAATGTCAAAGAAACCTTTAGCATTTCTAAGCTAAAAGTGGTATCTGTAGCTGTCAACTTATATTTCTAACTGATAATGTGTTGTATCTCTGGTTGATAAAAATCTGTATGGTTTATTATCTATTCTATTTAACTAATCATTATTCAATTATTCAATATGCCCTACTGATGTCCTATGTTTTCTTTCCTTTGCTTTTATGCAAGCAAAGAAAGCTTGGGAAGTTGCTCAAGCCCCCTTCAAAAATTTGCTAATGATGGGCTTTATGATGTGGATGGCTGGAAGCACGGTACACTTGTTTAGCATTGGAATCACATTTTCAGCTCTTTGGCAACCTATAAGTGCCCTACAGAGTGTTGGAAAAGGTATAATTATGAGTGGAGTTCCTTCTGGCATTTGTTGAGCATCTCTTCTATATATATTAAAAATGTTTTATTTTTGTATAGTGTTTGAGCCATATAAGGATTCGAGAGTGGACACAGTAGCACCCAAGATGCTTTTCGTAGCCTTGAATTTGGTGGGATTGGGATTGGGTGTGTGGAAGGTAAGATGTATTTAATCTAATCACCTTGAGAAATTATATTTTCTTTTCAAATCCCTTTCTTCTAAATTATTATCTTCTTATCTGTTCTTACAGTTGAACACGTTAGGACTTCTTCCAACACATGCATCAGACTGGGTTTCTTCGCTCCCCCCTGCACCAGTATGCCCAATCTTCCGTTTGGATGATCTTTTGTTCTCCATTTATTGTGTAGTTTCGCTGAAGTAAACACAAAGCATCATAATTATTGGTGGATAATTTATTTATTCTACAAGTTTTGACTTGTAATCACTGGTAAACTATTGATCATCAGCTTTCAATATTCACTATACAGACTTTTATGTTAAATTTTACATTTAAATTGGAGACAGGTTAACTTGGATGAGGTAATTCATTTAAGAGGATTTAAACTTTCCGAATATGTACCAAAAATCATTTAGAGTGGATTGGGATTAGAGCTATGTTGACCTGAGTTTAGTAAAAATCTGTTAAGATGGATAATATGGAGCAGTCAAGCATATAAGTCTATAGTGCCCATGTACATCTTGAGAAAATATATCAAGACAAGGGTCATCCATTTTGTCCTCAAGGAACTCAAGATAGAATTGTTAGTGGTTCTGTGACCTTCGAGCAGACATGGAAGTCCCAAAACAAAGCGTAGTGTCCTAGTGATACCTTGAAGTTGGCCTTTCGTTCTTCATACTTTTCTTGGTAAACCTATCCCTTTTTCTAAACTTTTGAATGTGCATTTTTATGTTCTTTGGCATAACAGATGACCTAGGTTTTCCTGGAAGGGAAGCCAAATATTGGTTATACTACTACTAATTATTTTTCACAGAAAACTTATCCATGGTTGTATATTTTGTTCGAGTATTTCTATCCTTCTTGTTATAACAAATAATCAATGATTAAGATTTTTCTTTAAGGCATGTAAATGAATGAACGCCCAATATATATGAATAGTTCCTTTTTTGGTGGGAGTGGGGGTGGAAACTGGAAGTGGTTATGCAAACCATACAAAACTGCAGAGGATAAAAAATGTTCTTGTTCGCCAGTGAGATAAGCTGAAACTCTGCAGTATTGGGCACTGTTGAATCCCATATTGGACCTCTAACAAGAAAATTTTTAATTTTGCCGAATGCAGAAGCCATTGATATGTATTGCTTGCTAATAGCTATTTGGAACCATTATTTGCCTGTCATGTTTGGGTTTATTTTTTATCTCTCTTTTCGATAGGAAGTTGAATACTCTGGTGGAGGCCTTCCACTGCGTTGATGGGCGCCCAATGAGAATGATGTTTGTGATGTCTCGGTCGGTTGTGGAACTAAGATTCAGGTGGTGATAGATTACGTTCTGAATTGCTGCTGCATCTGTCGTGGACATGTTTCTCTTCATCAGTAGTGTATTATTATTATTATTATTATTATTATTATTATTATTATTATTATTATTATTATTATTATTATTATGTTTGAATCCTTGCTTTCCGGCGCATAGTTGTTCATTCTCAATCTCCCTCACCATCGGATTTCACTTAATTCACGTAAGCAAACATTTGATATTCTTGTGTCGTCTTGTGCAATAGGTTGGGCAGGTTCATTATAGTGGAAATGCTGAGGTCTTTCTCTCGTGTCCGGTTCCTTAGTTTGGAGTCTGATGGCCTGGCCTCGCAAAAGGTCATTTGAATCCAAAACGACCGCCGAATGTCCATTGGTGGTATTCATCAACCAAAGCTCACATCCAAGTTATTCCAAGGATGGGTTTGCTTCATGTTCCAAACCAGGATTCGGATGGATCTCTCAAGCTGCTAGGCGGGTACGATTTTAGCCAACTTTGAATGAGGGGACACCATCATCAATACTAGTAAATCTAGACTGGTTATTTTGCATTTTGAGTGTTTCTGCTTGTATCATTCCTGCCCCCAGTTTGAACTACATTGTTGTCCTTGAAGCCCTGAAATGTCCGTTCTCCTGCACGGTACAAGGACGGACACTTAAACTGCAGATATGCTCTTCGTGAAGATTATCAAAAACCATACTACATCAATCTTGATGTTGATGTTTTTATTTTTAGAGAATGAATGATGAATGGCAAAGATGGACACTTGTATTATGATAATTATCACATTTTTTGTATTGTGAATTTCATAAATGATATTAACAATTAGACATCTTTCGATGATTAATATTTATATCAACTTCAACATTGATAAGGATGCATGTGTTTGAACATTGTCACCAAAGAACGCCTTGACCAGCCGACAGATGGTGGTGCGCTGATCCAGCCGAGTAGAAAAGCGGCTTGACCCAAAACATATTTCCGCCGCCATCATATCATTACTACTACGTTTGAACTTACGACAACTTCACCGATTGTGTCGTCCGACGAGGATGATCTCCACCCAACGGTCGATTAGACGAAGGGCATGTACTTTTAGCCCTCCTAAGGGAGGGCAGACTTGAAACGGATAAATCCGAAAGGGAAAATAACGCGGTCCACGTGGGCAGACAGAAGCCGACAAAACAGCGCCATATCCTTCGCTTGGTGGTCCCTACTCTCTCCTACGTGCCACTCGTCTGTTTGGATCCGACGCGGCAGCCACGGTCTACCGTACGAGACGCGTCCCTCTGTTTCTTGTTGGCTGTATGTACCAGATACGCTGACACGGCAACAGCGGTCGGCTGCTCTCGGTGGAAGGGCGCCGGCGGCACCGGACAGCGTGGCTACGTGACGAATCGGGACGGGGTGCCGGTGCTGGTCCACGCACGGCGGCCGTGCGCTCGCCCTTCTTCGTGCCACGTGTTCCGCGGCCACGCGCTATTTCAGCCGCCGACGTGTGTTGGAATACGGCTCTCACCTCTCTCTCTCTCTCTCTCTATCTCTCTTTCCCCTCCCTTCTTGATGAAATTACGATCTCGTACCGGTGTACAGGGGAAGAGAGCGGGGGCATTTCTGTCAGTGCATGTAGACCTGTTCGTATATTATTATCTCTTGCCACAATTGCCGGCCCCAAATGAGGGTTCTTGGAGGGTGGATGATCTTGAATTCGTCTCGAGGAGGACGGTAAGAGTTCGACGGCTTTAGATCGAAGCTTCCTTTTCGGCCTTCGTTGTTTCATTGTTCTTCCTCCTGGGAAGGTTTGATTGTATACGGTCGGGTTGGGCTGCAATCTGTGCCTGTGAAGCTTGGGGGGTTTGTGGTATCTGGATTTTGGGGCAGGCGAAGGGGTGATCCACTCGCGGGTTTCTGGTTATTTGGTGGATCTTGTTCGATTTGTAAGTTCAATGGTTCGGTTACCGGAATCCCGCAAACTCAGGCCGGAATCCAAGGCCCCTCGCGCGGGCAAGGCGGCGGCGGCCGGGATGCTATCGGTGAAGTTGGAGATTGAGGACCCGTTGGAGGATGAGCACGGTCCCGATAACAAGAGATCTAAGGTAGCTACGACCTGCCCGCAGGTAAACGTTTGTAAAATAAATATAAGATGAACCGCGTCCCCGCTTTTCTTGCTGTTATTTTGTTTGTTTCTCCATTTCGTGCTTCTTGGAGGGCGTAATTCTTTTTTTGCATGCACTGTGCCCTCTTCTTCTCATACAACAACAGAGAATGACGTTTCTCTCTGTCTCACTTACCGCTTCTTTCCGTAGAGCTCTACACCCAGATATTTGTTTAGTTTATTATTATTATTTTTTTTGACCGGGATAAGCTTGTTTGTTATTGTCTTCAAACAAGAAAAAGTAACATGCTGATCTTATTTTGTATTGTTCTTTATTTTTTCTCCCCCGTCGACAGTGGAACACGGATGTGATGCATCAACAGCCGCAGTGTAACCCGCTGAATGAGCCTAGCCCCTTGGGGCTGCGTCTGAGGAAGAGTCCCTCTCTTCTCGATTTGATTCAGATGAGGCTCTCTCAAGCTAGCTCTTCCAAGCCATGCACTACTAGCAGTGACGATCCAGAGGCCAGCAAGAAGAAGGACGTTAAGCCATCTTCTGCTATGGACAAGCTAAAGGCTTCAAACTTTCCAGCCAACTTGTTAAGGATTGGGAGTTGGGAGGTATATCATCTTCATTTCTTGTGTGTATGATGGAAAACTTGTTTACCTTTTAGGTTGACAATTATGCTTTATTTCCTAGTTTCATCTTTTGATTTAGTGGTGCTGTACATACATTGATAACTAAAGCTAAACTCCCATGAAGAATGGTATATCTAATGCTCATTTCTTAGTCTGGTAGATAAGATGCAATTAGAGTTGAATTGGCTATCTCTCTATTTTCAAACAGTGCATCTCAAGATATGAAGGTGATTTGGTGGCAAAATGCTATTTTGCTAAACGAAAATTAGTGTGGGAAGTTCTTGATGGTGGTCTTAAAAGCAAGATTGAAATCCAGTGGTCCGACATCACAGCTCTTAAGGCAACATGTCCAGACAATGGTCCTGGTACCTTGGATATGGTGGTATGTTCTATGGCCATTTACTCCTTCATAATATTAGTGATTTTTTTCTTCCTTCTTGACAATTTTCGTGCCATTTTTTTCAAGCTGGCAAGGCAACCATTATTTTTCAAAGAAACCAACCCACAACCCAGGAAGCACACCTTGTGGCAGGCAACTTCAGATTTTACTGATGGGCAAGCAAGCATTCAGAGGTAATGAACATCTTTTAACATTTGTCGAAGCTACCTGTTATCTCAAGGTTACAAACATTTTACAAGTGGGAGTTGATTACTGTTTTGGGGATTGATTAGGCTATATGGATTACTTGACTTCAAATTGGCTCAAAGACAGAATTGAGTTTTTGGTGTTCTATAGCTCAGTTTCTTTTTCTTTTAGGGTCCCTGCATCCTATTGGAGTTGGACTCTTTGTACCTTTTGAGTCCAAGTGAATGTTTTGGAGCAGAAACCTCATTCAAGTTCAAAACATTGAACTCTATTTGTACATTTATTTTAGGGGTTCTGAGCAAATCATTTCTAGAGATGTTCTTAGATGCATTTAATTGCTCGCTAAGCTGCTGTATTTGGACAAAATCAGTTTGAATAGGTATAAGATGTTCTAATCATCTTTTCTTATTCTCATATTGTTGGTATCAAGATAATAATAGTAGGATAAATTAGGCGACTAAATTTATACTTAGTTTGGTAAAAATAAGGATACTGGTATGGATAAGAACGATTAATTTATGAAAATATCCCTATTTGTCTAGTCTTAGTTTCAACAATGAGAACTTTAGGTGAGTGAAATGAAGAAAACTAGGGGGGATGAGACGAGAGAGTCTCCAGCATTTTGATGTTTGGGGGGGCTTGTCACTAGAGCACCACGGCCTCGGTGGCAAGGTAGCCCAGGATGTTGTGGCGGGTAGACGGTGGAGTCCAGGAGGAGGAGGAAGGTCCTTGCGTTTAGAAGGATCAAGGCTACCTTGCCACCGAGGCCGTGGTGCTCTAGTGACAAGCCCCCCCAAACATCAAAATGCTGGAGACTCTCTCGTCTCATCCCCCCTAGTTTTCTTCATTTCACTCACCTAAAGTTCTCATTGTTGAAACTAAGACTAGACAAATAGGGATATTTTCATAAATTAATCGTTCTTATACATACCAGTATCCTTATTTTTAGGGGATCAAGGCTGGAGATCAAGGCTTCAGCAAGTGTTTGCAGCTCTGACTCATCTGCCCAGCACCAGTGAGGTGGGGAGGGCTTCTCCATCCGGAGGTGTCCCTCTGGGGGTTTCTTAGAGAACTTTTGCACAGGTGGTTGTCTGCTCTGGTCAGCAGCTCCGTGGTCGTCCGTCCCTCCTTTTGGTCAAGCATGCCTAAGGCCTTGGCAAAGGATGTCTGCGGGTGCTGTTATGAAAAGGGGCATTGGGCTGCGGCTCGCAGGGAGGGCTGGTGGTGTAAGGCCTATGGGGGTGTGGGCCATAGAAGTTTCTTCTGCCCCTAGTGGACAGCTGTTTTGTCTCGTGATTTGGAGCCAAAGGTA
This sequence comes from Cryptocoryne crispatula var. balansae, assembly GCA_036172225.1. Lineage (NCBI taxonomy): Eukaryota > Viridiplantae > Streptophyta > Magnoliopsida > Alismatales > Araceae > Cryptocoryne > Cryptocoryne crispatula. The sequence continues at coordinate 42,786,499 of CM069927.1, read as the reverse complement.
TTGCGGACTGCTCAGGATGACCTTTCCATTTGCTCCTCTCGCGGAGGTTTTAAGCACGAGTTCAGCAAGGTGTGTGTCCCGGTGTGTTCTGATGCAAAGGTATTGTGGACAGCGTAGGAGGGGGGGTTGAAGCACGAGATTAATGAGGTGTGTAACCCGGTGTCCTTTGATGCTGCTGCTAGGAGAGCTTCATTGATTACGGAATCGGCCAAATCGGATTGGATGATTCCAATCCGATTTTTGGCTGAAGGACCGATTCTCTAGGGAATTCTGACTGAATTAGCCCGAATCAGTGGAATCCGACCGATCCTCTGAAAGACTTAAATTTCCAGTAAGGGATCTTTAAAGTCCCCGATTTCTGGTAGGTGGTGACTTCAGACTCACCTAGTTTCCCGGTGGTTAAAGTCATATTTCAGCATTGAGGAGCAGCCATCACAGTATCATTATATGGAGCCACAATATCTAGAATTGATGATCTCCAGCGACCGTGGTTTTCTCCACCTGAGCCTCCCTATGTGCCATAGTCCGATGCCTACAATTTGAGTGAGATGGTGGATGTATTGTTTTCTTATGGATATGCCCCAACATTGACAAGAAGACTAGGGACAACTTAGTCATGGCAAGAGCAACAGGAAGAGGATGAAGGTCAATATCATGGATATTGGTGAACATGTCATAAAATGTATATTTTTACTATCATATTTTCATGTGATCATGTTACATCTTATTATACTTTTTGCATCTTATCATATTATTAACATCTTCTCATGTTTATTAGCACGTTATCTTGTTATAATGTTACAATTATTAGCATTTTATTGTTATCATGTTACATCTTATTCTTATCTAAGAAACAAGACAAAAAACCTCCCCACATGGTTTTAGAATCGGTCAATTCCGATTTGATTTGGCCGATTCCGTGAACCATGACATGTAAATGCGTGTTAAATGTTACATTTTTTTCCAAATATTTAGGCCATTTCCTATTTTTAATGATTTATTCTGATTTTTTTGAAGAAAAAAACAAAAAAATATTTCAGAACCAACCGGATCTGGTTTCTCTTCCAGGAATTGGCCCATTCTGGTCGATCCAATTTGAATCAAATCAGATCGATCTAGCCGATTCCGATTCTGATTCCGATTCTGCAATCTTTGGAGAGCTTGGTTAGAGGGAGGTGTTGTTGCCTTTGTCAAGGGGCCTTCTACTATGGTAGAGCCGTAGAATTATTTGAGGCATTCTTTGGATCATAGCTGGCCAGAGGTGGGCTTGTGGTGGATCAAGAGTGCCCCTTTCGATTCTCTATTTGTCAGGAGATGTCCTAACCCTTCTTGAATGGTTGTGGTTGATATTATCGATAAGTCTTTCTTTGATAACAATAGTGTCGAGTTTGCTTTCAATATTTGGTCGTCGTCGATGGCGGTGGATGTTGTCCCTCCAGAGTGCTACTGGGTTTCTATGTCTAGGCTGCCTACGTACACTGGCACTTGAGGCGAGATGTATTTTTTAATATAATATATAATTATATATAACTTTAAAACTTTTGAAGAAGAACTTAAAAAGAACTCACTTCTAGGGGCTTGCAGGGCATCAGCATGTCACAAACGGTTTGCTGCCATTGTGGGAATAATTCAAAAGACTTTAATTTATTTTAGAATATAACCTCATTCTAGTGACTATTCTAGTATAAGATGACCAAGAAGAAGTTGTTAGTTTTTTGATACCAAACAAAGAATGGAGAATAATCCATTGATATTTTTCTTATCCCGATACCAAAGAAGGGCTGGGTGCTTATGTTTTGGGATTTGAGGTTAAATGCACAAAGACAATGAACTCAACATTCAGGTATTGAGCAGATTTAAACAGATTTGCTTAGTTGTTTTGTTTTTTCTTGTCGTTGGGGTAAAGAATTGTCTATCATATTCATCATGTGTCTTAAACTTTAAAATGGCATTGAACTAGTTAAGAGTACATGAATAGTTTGACCTTTGTCTTTTGACTGACATTGGTCAGCTGGTCTATATATGTTTTGTGGACCATAAGAGGGCCGTACAAATGGGGATGAAATTCTACTGTCTGACATTATCCTTTTTTAATGCCCCCCCATCCTAGATCCTAGGCCAATTGCAATTACGTACTCCATCAGTTTCTTTTGCTTTATTGATTTAAACATCTAAACCAAACAACAGGTAATTCTATCTAACAGCTAATACTTCTGTTTTAATGAAAAATTACCTTCAGCTTACGAGAATGTCCTGAACTGACATATTAGTTGTCAAAATAAATTAGATCTTATAGAGTGATTTCTGAAGCCAATTCAAATTGAATTCTACTGCATACATGTTGATTTTTCTGCATGTCAAGTTGATTGGCTTCACTTTTTGATGAAGTGTATATTCTGGTTTGTCTTTTTTTCATCAAGGGCAATACTCAGCATGAGCTATTGGCTTGTTGCTTGTTTTTTCATGCAGGAGGCACTTTTTACAAGTTCCACAGGGCCTGCTTGGCAAACATTTTGAGAAGCTTCTCCAGTGTGATCCTCATCTTAATGCGCTGAGTAAAGAGCCAGATATTATATTGGATTCTCCTTATTTTGAAGCCAGGTGCTCTGTCTTTGAGGATCAAGATGAAACAAAACACCACAGTTTTGAGCATATTAAGAGTGAATATGGGTCCCCATTCCAAGGTTTTCATGATGCTGCCTCCCCTACTGGGCCATCAACTTCATCTATGACCATGAGTGAAGTAAGGGATCTAGCTAGAACACCTGATCATGCATCATGGGGAACTTCCTCTCCAAGCTCAGGTGTGCCTTTCTGCTGTGAAGGATGTTTCTATATACATTTTTTGTGATCCTTCCTTTTTTTCTCTTCAAGTATGTAATGGATGGAAAAGTTCTGCAGGACCTGTTTTGGGGATTTCTCATTTGCTGCAGCGGCATGAAGTGGGGGCCGAAAGGGGCTGAAAATGGCCTGTTTTAAGGCTGTTTAGGACCTGCTTCGGTTTGCTCAAGGGGAAATGGAACAGGGGGTTTTAAAGGTGTTCCAAAGGGGACCAAAATGAGGTGACAAAGATGGCCACAAAGGGGCTGTTTTGAGTAGGGGGGTTGAGGATCCATCCGGAGTAGACTTGGCCCGTCGGATGGTCTCTAAGAATCTCTGGGTCATCACCCTCACCTAGGGCTCTAGTGAGTGTCACAAAGGGGCTAAGATGGGGTAACAAAGATAGCCACAAGGGGGCTGTTTTGAGTAGGAAAATTGAGGATCCACCCGGAGTAGACTTGGCCCGTCGGACGGTCTCCAAGAATCTCCGGATCATCACCCTCGCCTAGAGCTCTAGTAGGTGCCACAAAGGGGCTAAGATGGGGTAACAAAGATAGCCACAAGAGGGCTGTTTTGAGTAGGAAAATTGAGGATCCGCCCGGATTAGACTTGGCCCGTGGGACGGTCTCCAAGAATCTCCGGGTCATCACCCTCACCTAGGGCTCTAGTGGGTGCCACAAAGGGGCTGAATTGGGGTGTGGAAGATAGCTACAAAGGTGCTGTTGATGAACTTTTTTTTAGGGTTTAGAAATGGACTGAATAAGGGCCAGTTTTGGGCCTGGATAGGGACCAGGAAAAAGGGCCGGTTCAGGGTCTGAACAGGGGTCAGGTCATGGGCCGGTTATGGGCCTGGGTAGAGGCCAGAAAATGGGCCAGTTGTGGACCTGAACAGGGGTCAGGTTATGGGCCTGAAATGGGGCTTGTTTTAGGCACCTGTGGGGGGAGTGTTCGGCTGAGCCAAGTGGGCCTGCAGGTGGCCAAAAATGGGCTACATGAGAGGCCAGATTTCTGGGCTTGGAAAGGGGGCCGGTGCAGCCCATATCAAGGTGGTTTAATCAGGCTGAAATGGGGCATTTTCTGCAGACAGGGCAGGGGCTGAAGATGGTCGCTGGAATAGATAGAAAGGGAGTCCTTAGAGGGCTACATAATAAATATATATTACCCCTTCGTACCTTGTCTCCTTTTTTTCTTCTTCTTCTCCTCCTTGGCCGCAGGCAGCAGGTACAGGGCAGCAGGAGCGCAACTGGCAGCAGGTGCAGTGGGCAATCCGGCAGCCTCTCAGCGTCTGAAGAAGCTCCCTCTGATGCTGGCGTGTCCTCCTCTTCTTATAGAGGCTGGGGGCAGATGAAGGGCCAGGCCATGCTTCCATAACCGATGGCCCTTGGCCTCCCCTTTGGGAGTTACACCAGTTAATTTCAGATTAATGGGCTGACTGACCCTTGGCCTCCCCCTGGCCTCTTCAGTTTCTCTCTTCAAAAACTGACCGGGAATGGGCTGAGGTGGCATGTACGGCTGGAGTGGTGAGGTGGCAGGCTGTGTGGCCTGTTCACACTGGAGCTGAAGTGGGCCGGGCCTGATTTGGGCATGTAGTGGGCAACCACGGCCCAGCCAGGTCCAGCTTCTGCTGGGCTGTGCGCCAGCCTCTATGTGGGCTGAACTTTTTCTGATTTGCATGGGCTCAAGGGCTGGCTGACCAGAACAGCTAATGGGGTACCCAATTGGGCCTGATTTGACTCAATTATGGGCTGTCCACCCTACACTTAAGTCCATTTTTTTCTTTGGCCCAATTGCCATACCAGAAAAAACCCTACTCTGAAACTCTCCAACTTGTGACAAATGCCTTTGGGAACTTTAAGGATCAAAAAGAAGTAAAGAGGTAGACTTTGTGGTACTAATTTAGATAAGATCTATCTACCTCCTGTCGATAGTATGTTGTTTTTCCATCCCTACAATTTTATCTCAAACTTATGAATAACACAATCCCAATCTTCGCTTTTAGAATCACTAGCAAAAAGAGGTAACTCCAAGTACTTGATTGGAAAGGATGCATATTGAGGACTCTTTGCACTTGTTCCCTCTGATGTTAATTCAAAATAATAGAGATAAAGTCACATTTTTATGAGAAAAATTATTATTTTTGTTACCCTCCTTCCCGTGGGTCCTTGTATCTATGTATCAATTTAATCTCTTCTCTGAGGCACTATTCTTTGTTGTTTTTCTTTATTTTGTTTCACTCTTTCATTTGTGTTTCATTGATCCAGTCACTATCATTAAGATTTTCAAAATGATCAAGCTTAGAAATCCGAACTTCCCTAGTTGAAGTAGAAGTATCAAAATTATCTCTTGCCTGCAGCTTCAAATGACACTGGATTCTTTTAAGCTTGTTAATCATGCCACCATCCCTTGACTACCTTATTAACGTTCGAATCCCTGCACCATGCAAGTTCAAATCTGAATTTCTTAGGTTGGTTGGGCTGGTCAGACCCTCCGATACAAATGCCCACAGCAAGGTGATCTAACACAACTCTAGGAATATGAAAACATTCTGGTATACCGAACATCTACAACACTTAACAGAAAAAAAATAATCTATCCAGCTTAGATTTGGACATGCTATTGGACCAGGTAAAACTCAAAAAAGGCATGAGAACTTTAATCAAACCACACGTATTGACTGTCATTGAAAGCATACAACTTAGGAACGCAGACCACTTGGCCCCACCTTTCTCTTGGTTTTAAGACAGCATTAAAGTCACCACAAACACACCAAGCCATATCGTTATAATTAAGGAACATTTGCTTCAGACCCGAAAAGAAGCCCGATTTGTCACTATCTCTCACTGGACCATAAACATTACACAACAACCAGCTAGAGTTAGACCTTTCATCAATAAATTTATGAACCTGATAGTGCCTTTTCTTCTCCAAGTTTTATACTGTGTATTTGTTTCTATTCCACAGTGCAGCTAGGCCCCCACTTCTCCCAGTAGATGGAACACATGAGAAACCATCTAATCTGCCGCAGTTGAGCATATCTTGTTGATTATAACATTTAACCTTGGTCTCCTGCAACAGAAGAACATCTGGATTTCAAGAGGTCATCATGTTATTTAGTTTTTTGATTTTCTCCTTCCCCACTATCCCTCAACAATTCCACGTATTGACTTCAATCATGTGTAAACAACAATGTTTATTTATTTCTTGCTCCTTCGACTCCTCAACAAACTCATTATTTTAAATAAAATTTATTTCTTTAGAGCCATCTCTTTGTTAGAAATATTTATTTTCCCCAACAATACATTTAGGATAAAGAATCTCCCTCTTAAGCTTGTCAAAAAAAAAAAATTCTCGCTCTGCCTCAAAAAATGCAGACCAACCAACGCTCTCACATATTGAATATCAGTGCATCACTAGGGCTAGTACAAGACTACCTCATTCTTTCCAAGCTCACCTGAAGCCGAATGGTTGATAATATTTGATTCCTCCATGCTCCCAAAACCTCCCGCATCCTCTTCAACCTGAAGATCATTGACCGTCACAAGCTTTGTCACTTCAAATACTTGCTGACTAGATGGAATGTTCTACACAAGTTATTGGGTACCCTTAGTCAAAGGCATTACACCTGTACAAATGGTCCGACAGCCATCATGGGAAAGATGCTGAAGCAACAGTAAGACGATTGTCTTCAGAGCCACCAGAACCTGCTACACCTGCCATAGATCAAGGCTCAAAGCCCCATGGCGAGAAGATGATGGGCCCAGACTAGGCGCTGATGATGCGGTAGCCTTCGGGTTCGGGAATCACCTGGCTGGGGAAGCAATAGCATCGACTGGCTCCTGCAGGACCAGGAAAACAGATCGTCGAGGGGAGAGGGACCTCATCCCCCGAAGAACCAGACAAAATCATGGGTTGAACCGGTCCTCGAGCCGGGCTCGCAAGTAAGTCAATCTGATCGTCGGTTAAGCAAGCCATTAATGGGTCCATGACACCCTAGAAGCCACTCGAAGCATCATCTTCTCCACCCGATATCTCCGATGGACCTTGCCATTTGAAATGGGCTTCCCTTGCCTCGAAACACCACAAGGCTTCCCGTTTTTAGCCAATGACCCAATTTGCTCTATTAATAAATGATCAACCTTGCCATAAAAAGAGCATTTTGAATTTGAAATCTCACCATTGCCGCCCACAACTGCAACCTGATTAAGAAGCTCACCATCGCCACTAGTATCAACTCAACCAAAAATTGCAACCCATCCATAACGATAGGAAAGGAACAACTCCGACTGATTGACAGCAAGCTTTTAACACTAACTTCCACTTCTCCTGAAACCGGCCACCACAAGGTCTTCCGATCAACATCAATCAGACACAGAAAGCAACACAGCATCCTTTAAGGAGAATACTCTGACCAGGCAAAAGCAGGAAGCCCCCGAACCTTCAACCTTGCTGCTTTGGCCTCCCCTTGTACCACTTTAAAGGAAATAGTGTATCCACTGCTGAACAAGGATATCACATTGCCCACCGTCGGAGCTGTGGACCTGCCACCGGTTGCATTAAGCCAGCCCCTTTACAGGTTGTTCTTCTCCATAAAAAACCTTGGCTGAGATCCCTTCCTGCATAGGAAGGAGTATAGTAAATCCCACTTCACCATGTGAGCCCCCCCCCCCCCCCCAAACAGGACCGAAACCACTCTACAATTGACCAGCCAAACCCTCTTGTCCGTCATGCAGGTTGAGAACAGGACAATGCAAGCACTTTACTGCGGGACCTGGTTCAGCAACCCCCCCCCCCCCAAGAGGAGGCAGAGGCAGGTACCCACAGGCTTTGTAACCCCCGCTATGGGCATGTACACTCCTGATGCCCGACACCCGAGCAATTGTGGCAATGGAGACCATGTCTTCATGTAGCTGTTTCGTAATCCTTCCCATAACAGCACCCACAGGTCCACTCCTTTCAAGAAGCCAAAACACCATCCAGCACTGCATCTCTATAAGACCTGCCTTGGCCAGGAGGATGAGTGGCCAGGATGTCCTTCTCCACAGCATGGATCCGGGGTCTCATCTCGACCACTCAGACCTCCTTTCAGAGACCATCAAGGGAATGACTACCAAGCTCCCCAAACAAGGTTGACTGCAGAACTGCATCGACCTCCCCCATCAATGACCCTGCCTCGCACGCCTGAGCTAGTCGCCACTGGATGCACTCCACCAGAAGATCCTTCCTCTCCTGCATCTCTTATGGCCTGTTTGGCACCCAAATTTTTTGGGGATAAACCAGGTTTATCCCATAAATTTTGGGGATAAACCTGGTTTATCCCCAAGTTATCCTCATACCAAACATGCCCTTAGAGTTCCAGAATTTCCGGAGCTCATCCTCCTGCATACTTCCTGCTGAGGTCTTTCTGCCATTCAGGCCGTGGGACACGGGAAGTAAGGTTGTTCCCTACTTGGTTCACCGGGGTATCCATAATTTTAGTTAAACATATAAATGTCAGTTTGATGCAAGACAAGGTGGAAATCATCATCTGCATATGTAAAAATGATTGATTGTGCCAACTCAAAAGGGTTGTCTGATTGAATCCTCCTAGTCAATTAGATCAGCTGAGGATAACCTACTAAACAATGCTGGGCCCCTTGTTGATTGAGATGTCTGACTGGACCTGAGTGTTATGGGCTGCCCACTTGGCTCAACTTGTAGTAGGTTTCTAAACCTCGGAGCATGGAATGCCATCTCGTGAGATTCACGTGAGAATCTCGGTTGCGCCTGCCTTGCAAGATTCGGAACAGCTGAAATCTCTCTTGTTGGCTGTTCAGGCGGTCCAGGGGGCAGCGCCAACTGTGGGATAGCAGCTTTGCTGTGTTTCTTGTACCTGCTCCTCGGACATGGTACAAGTTGGATCTGGTCATATCAGGTCTCGGGGCCCAATATCACATATGAGACTTAGTGACTGGATCCAGCACCTAGCGGTAGGGTGGGGAAGATGCCCTATCCAAGAGGACCTGATATGAGCTCCTTCCCCATCCAGTAGGGCGGGGAAGATGCAGCACGAAGCTGTGTGGCGGTGGCACCGCCTTGGCGCCAAATTTCGGCACTAGTTCGAATCGGATAGTGAACTTCATAGAAACCTATATATGGGTTTTATTTTTAAGTTTATTTTTTGTTTTTTCTTATTTATATTGTTAGGTTATGTATACATACATGAAATCCAAGATTCGATCTCTTAATATATTTTTTTTCTACAATCTCACAAGGTCCCTTCTTTTTCACCCTTTTGAGACAAAGCCGAAATCCGAGACATCAATCCTTGCCTAAGAGGGCTGATAGTCTGGTGGCACCATGTAGTATTAGGCTTCCTATCCCATTAAAATCAATCTTTTCTTATGGAAGCTGTGCAGATAGATTTCGAACGAGAAGCCATTTAGACAGGTTTTTGCATGATATTTCTACGAATAGTGTGTTCTGCCGTAAAATAGAGGAATCAGCCAATCATCTTTTTATGAATCGTGAGGTCACTAATTCTTTGTGGAGGGTAATGCTCAAAGCTTGGAAGCATCATTGGGTGGATCCTGCTGATATTATATCTCTCTTACACTCTTGGGCAGGCTTGAATCCTTGAGTTTCGAATTCTAAACAGTGCAAGTTAGTTTACTAACTCTGCTATGGTCTGTTTGACGTACAAGGAACATACAAATCTTTATGGACCATTTTGAGCATCCCAAATTGATTCTGCATATGATGTCAACATATGTTAGAGATTGGACATACGCTCATTTTGGCAACCTCTGGATAATGCTACACACGGATTGATTTTTGCTACTTAGATCTTTCTTTTTGTAGTCCCATGCTTTTCTACCTTCTCCGTGGATGAGTTATGTTTTCTTTTTGTTTTCTTTCCTTTTGTATATTTTTTGGCATTAATGAAATTTTGGTCTGTTGACCAGCTTAAAAAAAAAACTGCAGTAGGTTTCTGCTCCAATCAAAACCTGGGACAGCTTGGCCTGGGCTGGGGTGCTCTAAGGGTGCACCAGGGTCCGGTTCGACCAGACAGGGAAGAGGCCTGGTGCTCGCCCAGACTGGGAGCTTGATGGGTTGTGACTGGTGGGGCGGTTCTGAAGGCAAGGCTGGCTCAGCCCTGTCGGTGGCTTGACGGTGAGAGATGGCTCAGGCTGGCTACTGCGCTGTAGCCTGTCAGGTCCCTCTTGATGAAAGCTATTTAAAGTTCAAATCACCCTCTAGCACACTAGCACCTGCTCAGCCGAAACAGGGGGGGCAAACATGGGAGGTTTACGGACTTTGTCCAGCAAAGACGGGAATGCTTCATGTTGACAGGACCGTGCAGGTGGATGTCGAGAGGCTGGAAATGAAAGGGGGGTCTGTGGGTGGTGCTCCAGGCCCTGCAAGGTTGCAAGGGAGCAAGATCAGCGAGGTTCTTGACCTGAACATTTTTACATATACTGGCATCATGGGTAAACATCATGAATGGAACAAGTTAAATCATGGTTAACAAGAATGTTGAAAAAAATAATTGTGACGTTCAAAGGTCATTTATATAAAAACAACGAAGTACCGAAGATTAAAAAACCATAGAAGTCCATAAACAGCGATTCAAGACATCACAGAAAGTTGAGATGAGTTTGGGTGGTTAATATTAGCTCTAGGTGAGTTCTTGAAATACCCATGAACTTTGAAGACTTCTCAGGTCAAGTTCTGAAAATTTCATCGACTACAATAGGAGAGCACTTCGTTGGAGAGGTCACCTATCCACATGACTTTTTTAACGAATTTTGTATATTAAGCAACTACCGTCTTACGTCGGTTCTGACTACTGAAGTTGATGACACTATTTAAATATCTAGTATGCATTGTAGCATTATTATTCTTGACTGTGTTTTATGGTTCATTGACATGTCAGATAGATGCACTCAAATAACACAGGAAGTTTAAAACTTGATATTAAAGGGCATGAAATATAACATAAGTATTTATTTATATATATATCAACTCATTTAGCATGGTCGTGGCGTTGCAACTGAAATTGGCTTATGCCAATATGTGAATATCTCGGGGAAGGGTTGAAGCAGTTAGTTTGAAATTTAGAATAATCTCCCGGTGTCATCATTTAGGGGCCTGTTTAGTTGCAATATTAAAATTGTGATATAATATATTTCTTGATAATGGCTCCAGATATATTGACACTAAAATTGATATTATCAAGTATTAGATTTAATATTGATATGGGTGTTCGACAGAGTTAGGTTTGTTTGGGGTTTTATAGTTATTTGGCATCATGTTGCATGCTTTATCGTATGGCTAACGATACTGGTGTTCTCTGCAGTTATGGATCCTCGGGTTGGTGAAGAGAGTACGAGCTGTGGGACAGGAGAGATTAAGGACCTGAACAAGTGGGATCAGTTTACGTTTCCAGGAATTCATCCATCTATGTCCATGAGCGATTTGGTGAATCACATTGGGCATTGCATTTCTGAGCAGATAACGCCGGACAATCCCAATGAAGAGGTGCTGGCAGAAATTACCAACTATTTGTTTAGTGATTCCCAGAGTTTTGCTGCTTCCGATGAGAAGTCACTAATATCAAGAGTCAACTCCCTTTGCTGCCTGCTTCAGAAGGACCCAAATGCTAATAACATGCAAACAAGCAGAAGCAGCCGTGAAAATGATGGTGCAGTCAATAAGCCCACTTCCATATCAAGTTTTTCAACCCTGGAGAGGAAACCCATATTTGATTTGGTGCCACTGGATGGAGAATGCAACGATGCCAGCGCCTGCAAGCAACCTCCGATTTCAAGAAAAGAATCTTTCGGGGACTTGTTACTCCACCTTCCCCGTATAGCTTCGCTGCCGCAGTTTCTCTTCAACATCTCGGAGGAGCCGGACAACGCTGCCAGGTGAAAGAATGGTGAATTACATGTAAAGGACTGCCTCCGACAAGGGTCTACCTGGATGGCCTGTGGCCTCATCACCTTATTCTACGCGACACACACTGTCTATCGAACTCGTTTGTGTCCGCATGGTGCAAAGGCTTCAATACATACTTGCGTGGATGTGTTTCCTGGGCGACGGAAGGTATTGAGGCGTGGAGTTGTTACTCGGACATTTAAGCTGTGAATGAACTCTGTTAGAATTGGAACTCCGCAGGTTTTGCAGCGCTATGAGCAGATGCAGATGTGTCCTATGGCTGCCTCTCGTCCCATAGATTTGGAACTCAGTATCGTAGTCTGTATATTTTCCAACATAAAAACGCGGCAATTAATAAGATGGTTGTTGTTTATTTTGTTTAACTTTTTTATTACCTCATCTCATGTATAAACGACAGACTTACGGCAATGGATGTCTGCAGTCCGAAATTGAGCCCCAACCTGTGCAATTCGCTGTTGATTGATGAACCCTTTTGAAGTTGATGTTATTGCTAGAACTCGAGTATTATTTTTCTCACTCGCCTGTCCTTGAGATCGAAGTTCAGATATTGCGGCTGGCTGATATTTACCTGGAACGGTAGGCTTTGATCGTCGGGGGAGATTGAGTCGGATGGAGTTCTTTGGCTGTGCATTTTCGCTCGTTTAAGAGAAGAATAGAAAGGGCGCTGCAGTCGAATGTTTATTATTTTCCTTACGTAACCGAGCTGGCACTTTGTCCGTGTTTCCAATTCAATTGACTAGCATGATCGGGATTGCCGTGCAACTAATGACGATCGAAGAAGTCCGAGCAAGCTTCGATTTCAAAGCCTATGACCTGTTTGGTTAGAAAAAAAAATGATAGTATATTATATTTCAAAAAGTTGAAATATGAATACGAAACTCGATACAAGTCGACATTTTTATTATATAATATGATTATCAACCATATCAATTTTAAAATTGACTATGATAGAGACGTTTAACAATATTATCAAACAAGACCGCAAATACAAATAGGATCTTAAATACGACTGATTTCAGTTGCTTCCCAAAGTGCGTAAACAGTACTACACAGTGGATGATTAATGGTGGTGAGTTTTGGATCTCTTGGTAACGGTATTGGCATGGTCTGGCCTGGGCAGGGCTGTTGTCACTTGCCACGACAGTCTCCATCCAGTTAAAATTTCATTTCCCAGGGCCACCTGTGAATAGAATAGCAGGCGACGAATCAATTACTTCTTGTGCTCGGTCTGCAGCTCTTCCGTCTTCCTCTCTGTCAATCTGCAAATTTCGCTCTCAAAGATTGATGTTAGCTAGATTCACAAGACCACCCACTTCATCCTGATCCGCCGTCTAATAAGTCTACGAATACCCAGCAGAGCTGGGGCATTAGAAAATGGATAGTCCCGATCTGGAGAAGATCGATCATACCTACAATGGATCCTCTCTTTTTTCTTTTTTCTTTTTTTGCGGACACGATCCAATTTCGTCGACCCAGATCACATATCCGAGAATCGTCCCACGTGGGATCTGTCCCAAGTCAACGTTAGATCCAAGGAGGCACTTCGATGAGAAAAAAATCAAGGCAGTCGTTCATGGGTGTTGGGTTGAGGCGTCTTTGTTTACCGTTACTCAACACCGCAAGTCATTCCATCCATCGATCATTGATCATCGATCGAGGGAGAGAGAGAGAGAATATAATGATGTTGGAAAAATCTCCACCATCGATCGTCAATCGAGAGAGATGAGAGAACTGCAATATTGTTGGAAAAATTCGATTTTTCGTTCTTCGCGGCGCTGGAGGTGCTCCGCCGCCCGTTCCGCCGAGCTTCCGGCCAATAGCGGATCAGCACCCCCGGGCGGCGGCGGCTGCACGGATCCAGGCGTGAGAGTGCCGTCAACGACCCGCCTTCCGTGGGGCAATCAGAACCGTCGAACGCGAAGCCCCCCGCACCGTAATCACTCTCTCCATATCTCCCTAACCAACTCGCAAGGCGCCTGGAACGTGAAACGGGGGAACCATGGCGGCCATGGTCGGCCGTGAGGGCGGCGCCACCTTCCCTTTCCCTTCCCTCTTGCTCGTCTCTCTGATACTCACCCTCGCGCTCTCATCGTCCGCCGGCTGCACCTCCCCGTCGGAGCTTCAGGCGAGGGCCCGTGTGGGACGGCTGCCGGGGCAGTCATTCGACGTCGGCTTCGCTCACTACTCCGGCTACGTCACCGTCCACCAGGAGTCGGGGAGGGCCCTCTTCTACTGGTTCTTCGAGGCTGCCGACGATCCTGCGTCTAAGCCCCTGGTCCTCTGGCTCAATGGAGGTGAGGCCGTCGGCGCAAGCGCGAGGGATTCTTCTTCTACCGCTAAACGTTGATTGTGTTTTGGTGGCGGACAAAATGGCTCCCGTTTCGCTTTGAAAACTTCGAGTGATCTGAGGACGGGATTGATCCGGAAAGGTGGTTGCGTGCGTGTATGCAGGGCCGGGATGTTCTTCTGTGGCATATGGATTGGCGGAGGAAGTCGGTCCTTTCCACATCAAGCCAGATGGAAAGACCTTGTATCTGAATCCCTACTCATGGAACCGAGGTATATTTGACCGGAGGATTGCGCGTGATCTTTTCCGTTCACTGCCTTGATTACGCCTGTTTGTTTTCCTTTTCTACAACATCCTCTGTTTCGTTTCCCGATTTCGTTGCCGATTTATTGTTCCCTCTGATTGCCGTTGCAAGGAGAAATTGATGCCTTCTACGTGTTGGTTCCATTCCTTTGATCCTTGTCGTCGTGTCTCGTCGCCCTTCCTTTCTCGGTCTTTTGAGACTAATTCTTGTAATTAACCATGCAGTCGCGAACATCATATTTCTTGATTCGCCTGTTGGTGTTGGTTATTCATATTCCAACACCTCCGACGATCTGCTGAGAAACGGAGATAAGAGAACTGGTAAGGCTATAATCTGTATCCGCTCCTCATTCCACTGAATAGATACTTGATACTTTCTTTCTGCATTCCACTACTAATGTGAAATCTTTCTAATTTCTCTATGTGCTTTCGCAGCTGAGGATTCATTAATGTTTCTCAAGGAATGGTTCAAAGTATTCCCCCAGTACAGATGCAGGGATTTCTACCTCACCGGAGAAAGCTACGCAGGCCCGTTTGATAACTTGGCCTCTCTCCTCCGCTTGCTTTCTCTTCACTCTGGCTGCAGATTAGATTGTTTTTCCCTTCGTTTGGGCTGACTACCAGCTGTTCCTGCCGCAGGACACTACGTCCCCCAATTGGCGCAAGCAATTGTAAGATCTCAAAAGCTGACGGGGGAGAACTCCATAAATCTGAAGGGTTACATGGTATGAAGTGTTAGCTCTTTCCTCCATTCGAGTACTAGAGAAAGATTACATTTTTTTTTCTTGTTTCTCAGGAAGAACACTAAATTGCAAGTCTTCTGCAGGTGGGAAATGCTCTTACCGATGATTTCCATGACCACTATGGGGTATTCCAGTTTTTGTGGTCTGCCGGTCTCGTGTCTGACGAGACATACAGGATGCTCAACATTTTCTGTGATTTCCAACCTTTCGTGCACACCTCCAAACAGTGTGAGAAGATAATTGATCTTGCAAGTGACGAAATGGGTGACATAGATCCCTACAGCATCTTCACTCCCGCCTGTACGGGAAACCGTACCTTGTCAAGAAACAGACTCCTGAAAAGGCTCCATGTATGTAACTTCCATCTTTTTCAATCCAGATGGTACCATTCCTTGCCATCAGTCATCGGCTCATATTCAGTCAGATTGATAATTTTTGAGAAGATAATTCAATGCTTCCAACTCTTCAGCATTTGTGGCTTCATGCTTGTCAATCGTGTAATTTGAACCACATGATCTGTTCTTGAAGAGATTGAGAGTTGAGTCATCAATTCCATTGCTTTTTTCTTTTCCTGCTGACAGTCGATTGGAAAATTGGGCAAGAACGCCGAGAAGTATGATCCTTGCACTGAAAAGCACTCGACTATTTACTTCAATATGCCAGAGGTTCAGAAGGCCCTGCATGCTAGCCCTGCGGCTGCTTTGCGTAGGTGGGAAACTTGCAGGTATCAAGCAATGGCCATCGCAGCATAACTATTGGGGCTGTTATACGTATATCGTTGGTGCCCACTTTGGGTTCCTATATTGCAAGAATCTTCATGATGATGCAAGATATTTTTCTCACGTAGTTCTTGCTTGCAGTGATGTGGTTGGTGACCATTGGAAGGACTCTTCTAGATCTGTCCTCAATATTTACCGTGAGCTCATAGCTCATGGGCTTCGCATTTGGATGTTCAGGTGAGTTTATCAACATGCCTTTTCATTTTACTACCTTGTAGCTACCATCATTCTGTTCTTCATTGCCACAGCCATGTTGCTGGATATATATTCCACGGGAAATATGTGCAGGCAATGGATAACAGTTACATTCTTAGAGAACTCCCGTTTGAGCATGAAGTCCAACATAGATTTTTCTGTATCTTCTGATCATCACTTTGATCATTAAGACGACATGCACCAAAACATGGGCTATGTAGCAAAAGCAAACTTGACGCCGGTATCTGCAACACGAAAGTATCCTGTCAGTTTCGACATGATCGTAGATGCAACGTACATAGATGTATGATATATAACAATTAAATCAGTTCGTTGACTCGACAATTCTGCTAATCAGTAACCCTCTCAAAAGATCACCCATCTCGAAATTACTCCTAACCAATCATGTTTAATTTCTGACTTCTTTCAATCTAATCTTCGAAACATGGTCAACGGGAAGTAGTCCATTAATTTAATTCCTTGACATATTCTCAAACTGGAGTGGAGTGTTACATCTATGCCATTTTGCTCAGTTATGTTCTCCATGCAAGATTCATGCTGGATGTCACCGTCAAAACCATGCATGATTCATGTCTATACGGCATTAGCAACTGTTCCCCAGAGTATTTTTCTTGTATGCGTATTTCTTCTACTAGACAAGGGGTTGGGGTTTCTCTGAAAAAAAAAAAAAATTTCGTTCTTCTGGGGCTTTGCCAGCGGAGATACTGATGCCGTCATACCAGTGACGTCCACCCGCTACAACATCGATTCCCTGAGGCTCCCCACCCTGACTCCTTGGCATGCTTGGTACGACGACGACGGCCAGGTACGATCGTTTCTCTTCACAAGTACTTTTGTCGTCATTGTTTGCTTCAGCTCACGGATTACTCAGAGCTTTAAGCTGAGCAGGTCGGCGGTTGGACCCAGGTTTACAAAGGTCTCACCTTTGTGACGGTGCGAGGAGCAGGGCACGAGGTCCCCCTCCACCGACCCAGGGAGGCTCTGCTGCTCTTTAGGTCGTTCCTCGCCGGGGCTCCGATGCCGGCGTCCTCCGGAGCTGCTGATCATTGAAAGATCGAAGATGATGATGTCCCCGGATTTCAGGCGGAGCTCCCTCCAAATCGCGGCGCCCCCTTGGAGAATCCAGCCGCAAACATTCAGTTGATCTAAAAAACGATTATTTGCAAGATTTATTCTGCCAGGTGCCAACAGCTATTGGCTTTTCTTTTCTTTTCTTTTTTTTATCACATACCATTGCTTAGGGAAGACGGGTGAAATTGGGACGGATGAAGTTATTGGACAACTTTAAATAATGCCTGCTGCAGTGCAGCTTCCCCAACTGCTGCTTCCGCATCAAATTCTTTGGCAAGTGTCATGCTCTGCAATCTACGTTCTTAAGGCCCTGTTTGGTAACACTATTTGACACCTTTATCACTGTCAATTTTAAAATTGATATTCCTAGTAATCACCAAGAAGTGTTTGGTTAGTAATATCAATTTTGAAATTGATAGTGAAAACAAAGCACATCATGTAATACAAGTGTCAACTTGTATCAATTTTGATATTGATACTCCAACCTCTAAAATTATCAATATCAATATTGATATAGTATCAAATTTAAAACTCTAACCAAACGGGCCATAAGTTCTTGTGAGCGGTAGCTGACTAGTCTGTACGATAAATGCTTTGTACTGGCAAGTGAAATAGAGACCTCATATAGAAATAGGTCGAATACATAAAATTAATAAGCTATTATAATAAATATTTTCTGAAGCTAGGTACACGAAAAGGCTTTGAGTTAAGATGTTTAATTAAGTAGACACACATGGGCTTCTTGTGAATTGCTCGAATCGAATTTTCCAGTTGCTTGGTTCTTCACGAATTTTTGCCCACAAGAATTTCCCGAGGCTCTGTTTAGATAGAATACTAGACGTTAACTTCACTATTAAGTTGATATATGATAGTATAAATTTGCTAGTGATGCATCTCTAGTGCTAATACCAAAATTGATATTTGTCTTATTGTCAATATCTTAACTAAACATGTTCCAGTACGAGGCACCAAGCGAATAGAAAGTGGAAGACAAGTACAACACACGCATATATATATATATACAGAGAGAGAGAGAGAGTGCCCTGTTAGCGAATATTCAGCCGTTGCCAAAATATTAATGCATGCGGGTGCAAACGTCCCATCAACATAAAAGTAAATGCTAAAACTTTAGGATTTCTCTTTAACATAAAACTATTGTTTTCTGAAAACAAATCTCAGATTCATGCAACCATCTGCGTGACGTGACTAAAGGAAAGCACACATATTTCAGATGCCTGTTGTACTACTGCCTCGATCAGACGGTGCCCTCCTCAAAGGTCAGAACTTCAAGTTTCAGGGGAGAGAGAGAGCATTAGCTTCGCCAGACGGCTTCACCCAAGAACAAGAGCAACCAAAACGCAGGCCCCAAGCAGAAGAACAGGATATACAAGTACGTTTACAAGGTTACATACGGTATGAAGATCCTGCATGTCTGAAGGGTGAGAGAAACCACCTCCAGAAAACAAGCATGCACCTTACAAACAGAGATCTGGGTTTGAACCAAGATAGCGCAACATAGAAGACATCACTTTGTTCATCGGTTTATCCATACCATATTCTGTGACATCCGCATCCACAGCTGCTGGCGGCCTCTAGCGCGCAGCCAACTTCTTGAGATGATGAAATGTGCGCTGCTTTATCCACTCACGATCGTAGGGCAGATAAGCCTGAAGCCTGTGGTCAAATCTGCATCCAGAAGAACAAAATATGACTGCCGCTTCAATTTTAGTATCTAATTTCTCTGAGCTATAGACATGTTACATACACCAACGCACTCATATCTGCCAGCCCATCAATGAAATTGTACAAGTCAGCAATGTCGTATTGGATGCTCCTGATGGTTGGATTAATCTCCTTCAATTTTCTCTCATACAGTCCACAAATTCCTGAATAGAAAGACAGAACAAAACTATGGTTGATAAATATAGGACTACGCACGCATTAGTTTCTGGTAAATGACTAGGAATGCAAGAAGCTACTAATGTGCTTCATACGTCAAAGAGCACATAGTTAATAGTGAAAACTGAAAAGCTTCATTTATGGAGACACAGGAAAAAAAGGATACAAAGGAAAATCTGTTCTCCTGACAAAATAGCTCGCAAACATTGATACATCTGACAAGGATACGATAAGATTTCCATTTTATGCAATATTTCTCACATATTTTTCACGTTGAAGAAAGAGAAGAACAGACAACAGTTAAATTGCAAACGTTGAGCATCCTGCTCCAGGAGTAGTATGGTGGCAAATGTTGATGACACAGAACATGGACTTGAAAAAAAACAGAGAACTGTTGAAAACATGAACGTAACGACCATTTTTTGAACTTCTAGCCTGTGGCAGTGTTAATTACATATACATTACAAGAATAATAAACAATTGTGCGTGCAATCATATCATCAACGAGGAAAAGATAAATGTTCAGCACTATAATGATGTATTCCAGTCAAAAAATATGAAGCAGTTTATCAAGAGTACGACCATCACTTAGCCAGATGGGGATGGTGAGAAAAAAAAAAGCTGTGTATTAGAAGATCTTCTCTTGTTCCTGACATAGTTCAACTACCCCAAACCATCATTCACTATTTTTAAAATGAGTTTTTTCTTTGGGAAGGGCAGTAAAGAAAGAAAGATACGGAGAAGAATCAAAATGAAGAAAAATGAAGGTAAAGAAGCAATTACCAGGTAATGCTACTCTTGGTTTCAAAAAACCAAATATTTGCCCTTCCTACATGTTCTACAGATTTAAAGAGAAGAAACCATATTGACTTTTGGCAACCCTAAGATGCTCAACTTGATACAGTATTGTGTGACTACCATTGGAGGAGCCGGGAGACTATAAGACTCCACTGCAACATCAAACAACTTTCAGGGGACAGCATAATTGACCTCAAAATTCACCAGCATCCATCAAAGTTACAAGTTTGAGTAAAGGTAGACGTAAAAGTACGATGTGTGTTCCAGACTGCTGCTCCCAAGGTTATAATAACAAACATAAAATAATTGGACCACAACATTTGAAATATACCAAAACCGATAATTTTCCTTGGCTCTACAAGCAAATGATCCTCGGAAAAACTGCCATCAGAAGTGTGCTTACTAATATAAATGAAAGTATTTAAGGTCACCGGAGAGCAGAAAAAAAGGAATACAAAAACTAACAAGAACATAAAGACAAAAGATTTCATGGCAAGCCATAGATCACATGTGGGGAGTGAAACAGTTCTTCCGCTATAAGAACTGTATGAATGTACGCATCAGAAAGATAAATAAAGATGGATTGGATTTTGGTATAATAAAGCAACTGCATATAATTTCTCCAACAAGAACCCACCTTTCAAATATAGAATATAAAGATTAGATGAGCACTATACATAAAACAGAAATTAACACATGATTCAGATGCTGCCATAGTCTGAACACCTACCATCCATAGCTTGACTTATTGAATCATAGTCCATGAAAGTTCTGGTAGCCTTACTTGGAGATGACTGCATCAGAATAATAGTGTGCCTATTGGCCTGCAAGATTGTGGACAAGTAAAGCATGTCGAACACACTTCTGAAATACATAGAAAATAAAAGGAAAGCCATTTCAGCATAAGCAAACCATTACAGAAGAACATGTACTTCACTATAGAATGTTCCACAAAAATGGCCATGCAGTTTCTGGAAAGATGCAACTGATGAAGGAGATGCTGGAGGGAGTGAAGAGACATCCCAATAAGCCGTGTCCACATACAACTATCTAGACCTGTCAGCGCATTTAGGATCACTTTAATAAAAAAAGTATGAGCTCTAACATACTTCTGGTTTTTCAGATCAAAGGAAGTGGAATCCTTGTTCTAAGATTGGTGCCCATATGTGCTGTAATCAAAGGACTCTAACAGGATATACCCTAGTTTTGAAAGGACATAGAGGTCTGATGCAAAATAGAACTATGAATAGCACTTAGGCCTCTACAACCAAAATCATTCCAAAATTTATGTACAAAGCAATATTTGACAAAAACTAGCTAAATTCCTCTAAGCATTAAATAACCAAGTAATATGACAGCACGGGAATAGTACTACTGCCAAGTTTGAAGCTCAGAATCACTACATGTAGGTTCATTGTTCTTGGTTCCCAGAAGCCTATCCTTAGGGATCTATCCTACATCAACCTACACCTAAGAGACAAGATTAGTAAATCCCTAGACAACAAAAAAGAAGAAGAAATACATGGCTGAGGAGAAAATGAAGAACTTGGTTCCATAAGGCAATTGAACTATATCATATGCACGTATAGTCCACTATTTGGTAACTGAAAATATAGTCCACTAGTTGGTAGGTAGAGGATAGTTTTCCAACATTTTTTATCATTAATTGTTGGTATCATTTTGTCCAAAAATTGTGTCATTTTTTATAGAAACTAAACATCCTTACCTAGTTTATTAAAACATATTTAATGAAGCTTATTAAACAATATTCCATTAAGAAGTTACTTTCCAAAATTACATAAGTTATGTCCTCTCAAAACATGATTTACAATAATAATAATAATAATTTCTTTCATAAAATCACATTTTTATGGATACAAGAATTTTATATAAAGTATCTTTTAAGTTATGATCATAAGTATCTTTGCTCCAAAGAAATATCCTTATCTGAGGTATTATTGTCAATTACTAGTAAAAAATAAAAAATATATGTAAAGAAAATAGTGCCAAGACATAGAATTTGTAGGTGGAGACTGAACTGAAGTCACGGAAGCATCAAGATGCCTAAATCCTGATATTGTGGTGGTAAACAGAAATTGTTTTACAAGGATTTAACTTAGACATGCCACTTCCATTTCCTGTTTCACTTTTCCCTTTCATTTCCCGTGTTGTGTTGCTAACTATGACAGAACCATGAAATATGTTACCATAAAATCAAAGCAAACATCTTGTCTGATTCCACATTGAATGAACCTAGTATGATGTTTCTGATAAAAAAATCATTGAAATTTAACTAGAACTAGTTTTGTTGTATCTAGTCCGACATTTGACCACATCACAGAATTGCATAATTATATGATAGCTATAGTTAGTTTTTAGTTTTGCTGCACTTATCCTGAACATGAAAAGATCACAAACTTAGAAGAATCACAATCTTTTACAGAAAATGATTTATAGGTTGGAAGCATGGAATGCCATCTCGCGAGATCTCGCCGAGATCTCGCGAGATCTCGGTCTCGCCAAGGGGGCCGAGAAACGAGATTGCCGAGATCTCGCCCCAAGTAGCCTAGTCCGAAAAAAAAATTTCTTCGGGGGGCTTTGCCCCCCTGATACCATAGTTGTCAAGGCGGGCGCCTAGGCGACAAGGCACTACTTGACCAGCGCCTTTTGGGATAGTGTAAACATATTAATATATATCACTATCACTTATACTATCGCGGATAAAAATGTGCTACAAGTTTAATACCATATTAGTATTTAAATAAGATTGTATACAATATTAAATCTTTTAGAAACACAAAGATCATTTTTTGGGTATTAAGAGTACTTTGTAATTGTTCATTCACACAATTGATGTATAAATATGTTATATATTTTCATGAAAATTCATTGATGTACTCCTATCTTTATAAGATATTATGTTGTGTTTCATACATATATACATTTTGATCCGAGAATCCGAGATCCGATCTCCCGAGATTTTTCCGAGATCTCTCCGAGATCTCTTCTCTTTCACCCTCCCGAGATGAAGCCGAGATCCGAGATGGCGAACCTTGGTTGGAAGTGCTTTCTTTTTAAATGCAAGTACATAAATCACCGGAAGGTGAAGATTACTGCTCTAGCGAGTTACATTGCTTCACTTATATACCTTTTGATAGAAAAATTAACCAATTCCTTATTGGAATTGATCGAATAATAACACATAATGCAATATATTCACTCTTTTTGCCAGACCATTATGCACTGCACACGGAGTATAAAGTACTGTTCCAATGGTTTTGGTATAGAATAATCTGTCATGTTAACAGACCCAAATTTGTTATCCGCTACTGCTATCTATATCCATAGATCAAAATACATATTCAATGGTCCAAATTATAGGGCACAATTATCTTTCATAGTGTCGCACCTCACCTGGTTCCTCCTCACATGAGCACCCCCTGATTTCCCATTCCTTACCCCTGTTGTGATGCACAGCAGCTTCTGGCCCCAATGATGATGGCTATCCAATCTTACTCCCTATGTCTGTAAGCTGCTTAAATCTGGCTCTCCCTGCTCTAGTAGCCACCCCGCCATGAAACTCCCTTAGTTCAGCTATAGCTTCTCCTACTACAAGGCTCTTCCATAGTTGTCAAGGCACCCCCCCAGGCGGTGCTTAGGCATAAAGGCACTATTCCACCAGTGCCTTGTTGGGCACCCAAGGCGCCAAGGCATCTCCAAGGTTCCTAGCTAGGTGCCCCCAACCCTTCAACCAGGTTGAACTGCAATTCTTATGCGCTCATTTAATGATAGTGTAAACATATAATATATTCACTATCACATATATTTAAGATTTGTAATTATAAATATATGTTATATACTTAAGATTTATAAAGATCTCTCTTAACTCTCTTTTCTCTCCCTCTCACTTAGTTTGTCAAGATTAACTACTTCCCCAAAAATATATATCCACTAACTAACATCTAATCAACTCTTTCCTCAAAAAACACATTCACATGTATGCACATATAAACATACACATTCAATTATAACATACAAATATAATTATATTTATGTATATATATTTGTACGTAATATGTATCCATAAATATATAAAGTACTAGCATCTAGTTATATATATGATTGTATATATGTATATATATATGTATATACATGTATATATATATCTAATGTTACTACCTTGACTACTTAGGCGACATCTAAGTGGCTGCCTTGTCTTCTAAGTGGATTTGGCACCCTTGAACGTTTTGGGCACCTTGTTGCTTTGACAACTATGGA
The DNA here is from genome assembly GCA_036172225.1 of Cryptocoryne crispatula var. balansae. Classification (NCBI taxonomy): domain Eukaryota; kingdom Viridiplantae; phylum Streptophyta; class Magnoliopsida; order Alismatales; family Araceae; genus Cryptocoryne; species Cryptocoryne crispatula. Next base: position 42,762,368 of record CM069927.1, on the reverse strand, counting down.
CTTTTCCCACCACAAACATGCTTGCACAAATTTTCTCCATTTCAAGCAGCCTATTACAAGCATTTCAGCAAGAGACTCCTCTGCCCATGACTCTTTCTATGATCGTTAACTGTCTGATGACTGACTGCTAACCTCTTCTTAGTTGATAGCACAAAATTAATCTGTGGATATGCCTATTTATTCGTCATAACTAATGAACCATAAATGTATAGTTTTCACCAATAGGATATGATAACAAATAGTGACACTATCTGCACCATATCCAACCCGTTGACATCCCTACATGCTAATATATACGTTGGCCAGAAGAACTAACACCGGTGTCCCACATTCTTCAAAAGCAACATCCAAACTCGGATGACCATATTGTGCCCCTTCAAGCCACATCAAACTCAAATTTATCTAATGTTAAAGTTTTAACTACAATACCTTGTGATGGTTCAGAAATTGCAAATAAGTTAAGAAAGAAGGGGGAAATAGATGGTTTGGTGGAGCTAATAAAGCTCAGTTATAAAAGTGGAAAATGCAAAAATAATAGAAGTTAGAAAAAAGAAGTGGTAGACCTAAGTTTACACGGAAGAGAGCAATTCAGTATGATTTGGATGATTTAAACATCTATGAAGAAGTAACGCAAGATGGACGTGAGTGAAAAAAGACTATATGGCTGACCCCAAATGATTTATGTTAAAGTTATGGCTAGAGTTAAATTTACTTGAGTTTCAACAAACCTCCATGTCGGTTATACAGCCTTTTTGGGGGGTAAAAAACAGTTTTCTTTCTGAAAGTGGTATAAAGCGTTTTTTTTCTAAAAAGAACGTAACCGACAAGATTAGAACAGGGTTTTCCACTGCTGACATACTACAATCAAAAGGTTCACCTTGAAAAACTAAGGTCTGCGAGCATATATATGAGTTCCGCGTTGCACAAACCCATTACAATCCTACAACTGCCTCTATTTAAATGCCAGACCAGGGGGCAAGCTTCCACAAAAAATAATAACTAGAGAGAACCTTTTTGTTCTCCCAGAACAAAAACATTCGTTGACACGCAGAAGATTGACCCATATCTGCGCTCTAGCCTTTGCCACAGTTGAAAGACAAAAATTTAGTGGGAGAACGACAAGCAACCGCTCAAAACAGTATTTCAAACGGACACACACATGCCGCAATCAACGCAACAAAGCAAAAAATAACGGAAAAGAAAGAGGCCCTGATCGTTAACCCCGGGGAAGAATCTAGCAGATCCAACAGCAGCCGTACTCGGAATGCGACGAGTAAGTTGGAATTCATGAAACACTAACCATCTGGCTTAGCCGCTCAGAGGATACCCGATCGGAGAAGGAGAGCTGCTGCGACGGAGGATGCCAGTGGGGGGCGAGGGAGTGGTTGAAAGCCGGAGGCATTAAGAAGTAAGGAAAGTAATTTTTAGATATCATAGTCTTTCTTTATTCTTGCAAAATGTAACCGTAGTATATTTATTTTTTGGAGCACGGCAGCCGTTGGCAAGTAAGTCGCCCTTCACAGGAAAAGACCGAGATCTCAAGATTTCGTTGTCATTTTTAATGTCGCTTGTTTGTGTGTTAATGGTTTATTCTCTTACTTTATTAAAATAAAGAAGTCGAGTAATTTGTATATGTTCCGACACTAGCAAACCAATCGTTCGATAATAAAACGCAAGTGAGAGACTTAATTTGTAATATGATGATTAACTAAAAAAGAGCTTGCATTACACTTAAAATTAGTTGTTAATAATAATAATAATATTATAGTTTGTTGAGATTATTTTTAAAAATGTGAGAGCTCAAGACAAACAGAGGGTCCATCTTTTTTGTATTCGTCTAAGAAAAAATAAAATTCAAAAATTGTCGAAGTATCACTGTGTATGGCGATTTAGTTTTTAAAGATTTGTAAAACGAATCCAAGCAAGGATCGAGACAAGAGGCCCAGGTCCATTAAAGAAGAGAAGCTTTCGGCCTGATTGGGCCCATTAGCTGTAATGCTATGATCCGCGTGGCGTGGATAAGGTCGTCCTCCTCCTCACCCGCCTTTCCCACCACGGCGACTGCTCCGCTCCTCCGTCGGAGCCCGCGTTCTCCGAGATGAAGGCCTCTGTCGCCTCCGAGTAGAAGAATCTCCCGTTGGTTCGTCCGCCTGCAGCAGCACCAGCAGCGGCGGATGTGATGGCGAGGCTTACTAGCATCGCGCTCCAAACATCTACATCTACTTTGTCGTCACCCGCGCCGGCAACTAGAGCCTCTAGATGTCTTTCCTCTTGTTCCTCCTCCTCCTGCGCCGCCCCATTCCTTCCGGTCTTATTCAAAAGGCCAGCCGGCAGAGGCCGGGCCGTCGCCGTGGTGCCGGTGCTACGGTACGGCAGGGCCGGCGGGGGTTTCCGCCCCGGGCCAGGCAGGGGTGGGTCGAAAAGGTTCCCTGGGTCCCGATCCGGTTCTTCTGATTCCGATGACGAGGCCTTGGATTTTAGCAGGATAACGTATGCGCTCCCAACCTATTTTCTATGATGTTACCGTTCTCGTCTACTTGATTAATATCTGTTATCATTTACTGGTTTGGACGGTTTAGAAAAGAGTTCATTTATTTCCAGCATGTTTTAGTATTTTTTTTACAGTGATACCAAGAAACTCTCTCCGGGGAAAGGAGATTTTCTAGTTGCATTGCTACTTCTATAGAGCGTCGAACGGAGCTAAAAGAGAGACGTAATAGGTTTTCCTTAGAAGCGGGTGATTAATCAAAGTAACCTCTGACCGTATGACGCGTTTTAGGAGTGTCGAGTAAATGTTCACGCTGGCAGCGTCTCCAGCGTCCAATGGGAGGGTTGAAGACACTGGGAAATGGTTTACGGAGTAAACATTAAGGACTTGCCAGGTAAGTGGCCCGAGGAGTCATTTGCTAGTCCACGATGTTTTCTAAGTCCCGAGTGAGTGACATTTAGTTTTGACTATGTGAAGCATCATTACTTGACGAGGCAAACTCACATAGCATACGTTGATGGTCATATTGTTAAAAGCATGAGCTACAAAAGAAGGTTATTTCTTTTTACCATACTCAGATGATATGGAACAACAAAGACCGCCATATTTAATGACTGATTAAAAGACTTGGTATCTTGAAGGTTGGTATTCATATTTACCGAGAATTCTTTGGCTTGGAGTAGACCAGTTCTACTCTATACCTTATAGATAACTTGGTTTTTGACAGGTTGATTACCAGTCTCTTCATCTCTACCATCATATTTGAGATGATGATTGTTTTTTTTTTGTTTTACTTAGAACTGTGTCTTCTTGTCACTTTCTTTTTGGCTTCTTGAAAGAAATATAAACAGAGCAAGAGCAAGATAGTGAGCATGGAGTATTGAGTAAAATTTGCTCAAGAGTAAAGCAGGAAACATGACAGCTTGGTTTTATCTCTTCTTATATTTGAACAACCCAATGTGATGAGCTATAAAACTTGCATTGGTTGAACAACGCACTAGAAAAAGAATATGAAACTGGCTCATGGCAGGGATGTATATTGTGATATTTTCAAGCAACTTTAATATCATTCAATTCAAACCAGTGTTTACAACTACCTTATTAACTTCAATGTTTTGCAAAATTGTCCAACTGAAACACCTGGACAAATAAACAAAACTTATAGATTGAACCACCATGGTTAATATGTCTAAAAATTAAGTAAAGGTTATTGTTTCATTTAATATGTCTGTACTTTGAACCAGTTACAGGCTTTTCAATTGAAATATTCGAAAACCTTTTCTATTTTTTGACTTATTTCTTTTATTATTTCTAATTTGAAATAGGTCAAGCTCTGTCCGGCTAATAGATGAACAACAAAATATGGTTAGTCACAATTTACATGGTCTTTCGTATGATGCTCTTGACTGTTCTTGAGCTTCTCCTTTTAACAGGTAGGTGTAGTCTCATTGAAGGAAGCCATACAAAGGGCTGAAGATGCTGAGCTTGATCTGGTATTTCTTTTCTTGCATTCAAGTTTTTCATGATTGTACTATAGGATGTAACTAAGGTGCAGGCGGTTTGCATCAAGGTTTTGGGATCACCAATCTGGATCTTGAGCATCAATCCTGATTGGGATTAGCCAATACCAGATCAGGATTGCACCAACCATTTGATCCTATGAGGCATGACCAATCCTGGAGTGAACTTCACCTGTGATCAGTCAGAATCGGCACTGAGTCACAGCTGAATCAGGCAAAGACGGGCTGGAATTGCCCAACTGTTGGCAATCCGATCTGATCCGGATCGGGATTGTCCCTGGCTGTTCCATGCTCCAATCCTGACCCAAAAATCCTTGGTCTTTTGCATGGTAATTCTACTTTGCCATTTCTGCTGAGCCACATGGTCCTACTTATTACTTCACACTCGGGAGATTATTATGTTCTCATTGGTGACCGATTGTTGTAATTTGATATGAGGAATTTTCTGAAGTGGCAGAAAATGATGTGGTAGTCGGAATTTCGGAAATGGAACAAATGATCTATTTCCTGTTTGAATTCATTATCTTTTATCTGCCTATGTACTTTTCTTTATTCAGATGAACTATTGAGCAAATCGCTATGTAGTATTATCATCATTCATGCAGATTTGTGAACTTGGCTTGTTATCAGTTTGCTATGAAAAGAGGAAACCTGCATAAAACTTGCAAGCTTAACCTCTAGGCTCTAACATCACTTGTTTGAGACAAGTTACAATTCACTATTCTTATAAGAGAATAGTCTTACTTGAGAAAGGAAATTTGGTCTACGCTTTTGAATTTCTAAAGGAAATATGAATATTACAGTGTTGGCAAATTATACTGCTGAGTGGTCTGAAGTGTTGAGTTGAGACATTGTTAGGTTTTGTATAATGGAGAAGTCATTCTTTTGTGAAGTATTGAATGTCTTATTTATTTTGAGCTTTACTGAGAAAGTTCAATATTGTTTTTTCATCCATTATCGGCGTAATACCACCTTGTACATACTTTATTAACGTAAATTACAAATATTAGAACATTTATCACTTTATCCCTACTACCCATACGTTTGTTGTTTTTCCCATTTTCGTTTTTATGAAGGTATGTAATGCTGTTTCTGATGAAAGTTCACAGGATCTGTATAATCTTTTTGTATTTTTAACTCATATTGATTTGAATCTTTTCCAGGTGATCCTATCTTCAGATGCTGATCCTCCTGTCCTGAGGATAGTGGATTACAAGTATTAGTCTATCGTCCTAATTATGCATCATGCTGTGTTTGAAATTTGTAATCGATGTCGATGATATCTTTACTCTCGTTGTTATTTTTATATTTGATGTATATGTGGAAGGCTTTCTTCTCTAGATTTAGTCAGATTTAGTTCTATATTGTTAGTAAGAAGTACATATACGAGGAATTGAAACAAATGAAATACTTTATTTTATTTTATTTTATCTGGGCAGGAAATTATTAATGCAAGTGAAATGGTTAATTCTGACTAAAAATTTAGTCCATGAAACAAAAACTTAACATTATGGTAAATTTCTATTTTCTAGACAAAATTTTGTTGTGATGGTACCACAGATTTTGTAAAATATTAAAATTAAGTGGTTGTGTAGTCAAGGAGAAAGACAAGAAACCTGTCAAAAGAAACCCTGTCCAAATTTAATTCGGTTAACCTTATCAATTTTTCGACAACTTCACGAAGGCATCAGAAATTTTTTTGGCTTGCCAAGGAGTCCTACTTAGACTCACATAAGCAGTTGAGTGAAAGCCTAGATTTTCTAGTATATTTACTTACTGCCTTTGCATTCTCCGGTTACTTTTACCTCTAATATTCTAGGAGAGTGTTGCCTGTCCACATGAAGTCTTAAGATTTAGTCTCATTGTTGAGACTCATGGCTTTATTATCTTGGAGTAGGTTCAGAAGTTTCCTGATCCCTTATTTTTGCACTGTTTCCATTCTTTTCTACCTCATTCTCATCCCTATTCCATTACACGTGGAACTAACCCCCTTTTGTATAGTGTGAACTCCCAAGTCCATCGTCCATCTTTTTACCATGGATTACAACATCATCCAGTCTGATGTTCATGTGACCCCCAGAGTTCCCATTGGAAGTTGAATCATTTTGGATCAGTGGATCCTAGTGTCAGAGGGGCCTGGCCACCACTTGCGTCTTCCCCACCATTGATTGCAGAATCAATTGAATCAGATAGGAATCAGTCAATTTTTGAGTCGAATTGGCCTGTTCTAATCCGATTATCACCTGTTCTGATCCAATTATCTGCCGATTCCGCTGGGACAACTTGAGTCCCATTCAGGAATTGATATTGGATCTAATATCGAGCTGATAGCACCCCTAAAAAGTCGATATGCGCCCCAAATCATCTGTTACCCTTAGGGCTCGACGTTCCTGCGATCATTTGGTGATTTGGCATGGATCCGACAATTCAGACATTGATCCCGAGCAAGAAAGGGCGACTCTGGCAATTCCATTGGCAATCAAGTTCTGGTGGGCGATTCATGTTGATCCCGGTGTGATCTCCCCTCTCCGGTGACTGCCTCCCCTCCGGAACCCCCTATAGAGGGGTTCTACCCCCTTCTGCCACCCACCGGTTTTAAAACAGTCACCTTCGAGTGACTGTTTGAGGAATAACAAGGGGCTGTCCCCTCCTCCCACCTACCCCCTTCCCAGCCTCTCCCCCCTCAAGGACTTTGTGATTGTTTTAGGTCCGAAGGGCTGGAATTCTGGCCCACTACCGTGACAATTAGGTGATTGTCAAGACCGAACAGACCCTAAGGAGCTGTTCTCTCCTCCCCCACCTCCCATGAACATGACTACCCCCTTCCCTATTAGACTTTCCCCTAAGGACTTGAAATGGTCACCGAAGGGTCGAAATTCTATCCCCTTGCCCTGATAGTCACCCCTCGGGTGAGATTGTCAAGCATGAACATCCCCAAGTGACTGTTCTCTTCCCGTCCAGACCCCTCCTTCTTGCCTGCCCTTCTCCCGACCCCACCAAGAGGTAACTGTTTTAGGTCCTGAGGGCCAAAAAAGGCCCTTCGAACCCCCCTTCAAGGGAGGGAGCTATTCTAGTCCCTGCCTTGCCCGACACCCTCGGCCTTGGGTGACTGTCAAGATTAGCATTGTTTTCTCCACTTACCGATTCCCTTTAATCGACGAAATTCTTATTTTTTTAATGTGTTAATATTGCAGACTGAGTAATGACGGAGCAAGAAGGCACTGATACACCTAATTCTCGTGATATTGGGTGGTGTTAACAAGAAGAGGGTACAATGTGAGTGATGTGAAAAACAAATGAATCGATGAGTATTTTGATTGAAGCATCATATAGGTGAGGTGGGTGACAATGTCAAAAAATGTCACAAGGTGTCCAAGGAGCATAACGAAGTTATGAGGGCATACTTAATATGAAGAGTTTCATAAAGGGGAATTCATATTGAATAGGCGCAAGATTTATATGAGGAGTTTGTAAGAAGAAGATATTATAGGGGGACCCAAAAAGCCAAAGGCAAATGAAGAGCTGAACTTGAAACATCCGTAGATTTTGAGGAAGTAGATGATCTCTGATGAGGGCAAGGCATGCTAGCAAGCAATCACAAAGAGAAGATGAAGAGGGGAGGAAGGGAGCAAGATAGGTGCCATATCATCGATTTGCTTCAACATGACCCATTACAGCTGTCACTAAGGATCCTCATGTGTTTAGGCATCGAAACAACTCACAAAGAACAATAAGACAAGTATTTAAAGGGGTTAAAACAATCACTTCCATTGCAAAGCAAGCAGTCAAGTATATCTGCAAGTTTGTGATAAATTATTTTACTAGTATTACAAGTTCCGACCAGCCGGTAATTTTATGTAGTCAGCCTAAACGAAGAGGTAGAAGAGCTGAAGACCTGCATTGATGGACTTAAGTTAGTTTTGAAAGAGAGAGGGTGTACAGTTATGTATGAAAGGTGGGCAGGCATCACAAAAAGATCCATGATAAATTTTTTTGTTTGTTGTTTAGAGGGTACTATATTTTTGAAGTCTATAGATGCTTTATGTTAAATTAAGAATGCAGAGTACATCTTTTCATTGATGGATATTGTTACAGAAATGATTGTGGAGAAAAATATTGTGCAGTTTATGACATATAATGAATCGTCTTACAAAGTTGCAGGAAAGAAGTTGATGGACAAGAGACGACATCTTTTCTGGATTTTATGTGCAAAACACTCCATTGACTTGATGTTAGAGGATATAGGCAAAGAGACGTCTATTTTTATATTAGTCAATCATGCATAGCTTATCATATCCTTCATCTCCTCATTTGTTACACATAATGAGAGATCATACTAAGGGACACAATCTGATCAGGTCTGGTCTGACTAGATGTGCGACACATTTCATTACCTTGTAGTGCATATATGGACATAGACATGCATTTGTCTGTTTTATATCATTGGCTAAGTGTTTTTGCTATATGGTTGACTTGCATTATATAATGGATCAATTAGAGATCCTTGCACAAATGGAGTGTCTAATAATGGACAAGCATTTTTAGGGAGAATTATTTGTTACTTGTCCATCATTAAGCCACTCACTTGTACATGTGTTGACATTAGTGGACTTATATGAGAGGAACTAAATGGGTTACATGTATGATGCCATGGATAAAACAAAGTTGAAAATAAAGGAGAAGCGTCGTAAATGTTACAAGAAATGGTTGAAGATAATAGATGTCAAATAGGACATGACACTACATCATGGTGTGCATACCGTAGGAAAATTGTTACATTTACTTAAATTATTGGTTAGTGCATAAATGTATGTTTTTATGTCATATAGGATGAATACAAGATACTTTTAAACCCTTAGATATAATTTGGAGGACAAATGTGTAATGATAATGAAGTCCTTAGGGGTACTTTATCTTTAATATAATGGCTTCCATGATCTCACCAAGATAGGTCTGAAGTTGAGCTTGAAATAAGTGAGAACCTTGTTTTTCTTTGTTTTACATCGTTACACTAGTACTAGTTAATTTGACAACTCTCATTTTTCGGATACAATCTTACAAAATGAGAATTAGAGTGTATTCAGATATTAAATTGAGATTTATTTGACAAGGTTTCTCCTGATATGATATGTTGAAACAAACTTACATTTTGTTTTATGATGTTTGATGTTATTGTGATGGTGGCATCATCTTCTAATATTATTATTTTTACAATTGAGTGGTAGGTGCAAGTTAACACAAGAAGTGGTTGGAATCCACTTGTTGTAATTGCGATTCAAATTCTCAATTAAAGCACAAATTCTTCTCAGTGTGAGAGAAACTGGAGTACTTTTAGCCTAATATATACCAAGAAAATAAATATGCTAACATCTGATAGATGGAAGAAACTTGTGTTCTGTCATTGTAACATGCGATTGAGGATAAAGAATATTAAAAATAATAAAAAATTAAAAGCAAATATTTGCAAGATTTACAGGAATAAAGAGATAAATCATAAGCATGTAAACTACCAAGGTTGACTTGGATTAGCTTTTTTCAAAATGAGCAACCACTTATTGTGTGAGTGGAGGAGAAGGTAGATAGAACATCACCAGAGTTCGATTCTGAGGATCATAGGCTGGAGGGGAACTTGATGATGTTGAGTTTGAAAATGAGCATATATAAGAGGAAATCTCAACTACTTCCTCTGTAGTCCTAGCACCAACCCCAATTCCAGTACTAGCTCTAGTCTTACAACCAATTCTCGCCAAACTAAAAAGAAAGACTATTGCAACCAGATTGTGATATTTTTCACAATTGAAAAAAGTATATTGACGTGGCATGGGGATGGAAAGTTGATGCAGGACAAAATAAATGGACCGAGAGTTTAGGACTTATGGACCAGCTCACATCAAGAATTTAAACCAGATTTCATAGTGTCAGATTTTAGGTTTCAAATCAGTAAAGAAAATGTTATTATTAGAAATTGGACCAATGACTTTTTCTTAAAAGAATAATGAAAGAAATCTTAAACAAGACAATTCTCAACCAACGAAAGATGTCGAACCCTCAATTAACAGAAACTAATTTAAAATAGTTTCAAACGATAGGATACTCTGATTTAAACTCACGGCTATACCGACTTCTTTTGTAAATAGGCTAGGAACCTATTCACGACCGAGCATGGCTTTCAACGCATAAAGGAAGAACAAAAGTAAACATTCAAAGATTAAGGTTAAGGAATATACCTCCACGTCAATGCGTGGGTGTCGGCTCGGTTGACTGTAAACACCACTACCCTTATACAATCAATAGATTTAGACTTACAAAACTTTCAGAAAATTAAAAATCCACGTCTCGTAGGATGGTAAAGGATCAAACAACTCAAAATGGGGGGTGTTCACAGCCAGGTTTAACGAACAACTTCCAGAGAACAGTTCAGTCCTGGTCGAACAGCATGTGGACGCCTTCAAAGTGATTCCATAAATCTTCAACGGAAGACGTAGAAGGAGGTTGGGATCAAAGTCCCTGCGCAAGTAGGGTGGTGCTGGTCTTGGCTGTCAGATCTGGCATCTCCAGGGAGTTGCCCAGACAAGCAGCAAGTATGAGAAAATCCGATGCAACAGAAGACGCCACCAACCTACAGGGGACTATGTCCACATTGAGGGGCGACCATTGGAAGTGGACCAATGTAGCAAGACCAGAATTCTGTTACTATAAACTGATCGGACTAAATCACTTATATGTCAATGAACCACAACACCATTCATCATTTCCCAAAACCTTGGGAGGACCCGAAATCATTGATCCATAACAGATCTCAGCCTGAATAGATGTCACAGCTCCAGGATCTCATTAATAAGATTTCGACCGAGGAAGGAGGGACAAAATCAATCGCAAATAGCAACAATAGGTCGCATGACTAGTTCTGGGAACGTCTCCAGTCCAATGTCAAGACGGACATTCCACGGAACTAGAATAGCCGGTAGAGCTCACGGAATCAACCAAAGGACAAGGACCAGTTCTGCAACGACCTTCAACGACATAGCAAGAAGCTAAATCGGAGGTCGTGGATCTGGAGTTTTAGCAGACAAACAGAACCAGAATGGGGAGGAAGAGTCGAACCAACCAAACAAGCCAGCTTAGGACACTACTTATCTGTGTCATCCAGCAACTTGATTTTAACCGAAGAATATGCCAGATCCGGATGAATCGCCTCATACGTAAAGCCAAGAACTTAAGATCTTCAACATGAACGTAGATCGAGACTTGAAGGTCTCATTATCAGGGATGTAAAACTCAAAAGCCAAGCACAGGTGCCAGAGTTGCAGACCGTGGCTATGGAGGCTACGAGCCAAGCTATCTCCACATCCAGAAATCGAGAGAGATCTTCTTCAGCAATGTTGATAGGGCCTTTTGTTGATGGAGCGGAACTCAGAAAGTCCAGAGGGGAGGAAGACCTCGTTAGAGCTAGCACAAGCTCGGAAACGCCAAAGAACCATAGCAAGACTACGATCTATCTGATGCTAGAGAACTACGAGCTAGAGCTTGACTAGAGAAACAACTCTTCTTACTACAAAGAGGTGAAGGGAGCTCGGGAAGGGCAGCCATGGCGAGCTGGAAACTAGTGCTAGGGTTCGCCATCGGAGGCCGGCGGAGAAGAGAGACCTCGCCAGCTGACGGAGAGGGAGAGAGAGTGGGCAAAAAGCGCTAAGAAGAAAACCGGGAGGAATAAAGGGTATCGAACTTTGCATTACTTCACCATACTCTCCCCGTCGGGTATACACAGCCTTATATAGGCTTGTGAGGACACAAAAAAATATGTAAAAAGAAACAAAAGTAAAATACCAATGTAATGTGCGTAATGGGCCGCGCAGAAATGGCCCATGTTGCCACCGGTGACCCAAATGTGAAGTTTATGGAGATTAAAATCCATCCCCAATTTCTCCTAGCCATAAGTTGTCTTCCTGCCGTTGGTAAACTTTACTATAGTGGTATTGAGAATGGGTGTCCCCACCAAAAGTTTTTCATCCCAACCAGAAGTGGCGAAGTGGAGAAAGTTGGAAATTAGTCAAAGGCATGTTAGTTTAAAAAATAGTACGCAAGTACCCTCTTCAGATGATGATGATGAAATTTTTTTTTCTACCAACTCAATAGCAAATGTAAGAGGTGGTGGAGGTGGAGAAGTAGATTCTTTTATTAATGCACGCACAATGGGACTAGTATCGATGATTTGTGTTTGTGGTAATATTTAAGATGCAGAAGTAAACATTGGAATTAAAGATTTTTTGTTATCAATACGTAGCAGTGAATTATCTAGAACCTCTTTTAGACGGCCAACCATATATTTCAACTACATCTCCAACGCGTGACACTTTATATGATTTTACTCAGATGACTTATTTTTTATTTTCATATGGATACAAATCAATGTTGACAGACAACTCTCGATAGAATATTTGATAGTATCTAGAGAATGATAAGGATAAAGGTCAACTCCATAATCATTGGTGAAAGAAAGATATAACATATTATTGTGTGTCAATATACTATTGATATCATGTTACTTATGTTTAATAAAATGATCATTATCTTAAACTCTCTCATATATACTTGTCTTAACTCTCTTATAATGACATAAAAGTGTTATATAATTGATTTTTATTTTTTAAAAAAGTTAAGAGGTTTCTATTTTTTGGGATTTTTAATGATGTTTTTGAATTTTTTACAACGAAAAATAATTGACCGATCTAGACCGATTCCATATCTATTTTCTTTTTAAGAAATTGGTCGATTCCAACTAATTAGAACTATTCCAGATAGGACCAGTACCCATTGATCTTGGAACTAATTTTGATCTGGCGATTAGTGTTCCCCACCCTATCAAGTAGGGAAGGTGACCCGTATCGGGTCTATGTAGGGGTGTGTATGGTTCGCTTCAGTCCGATTTGGGTCAATTTTTTTCAAATCAAATCAGACCCTCAAACCGAACTGATCAATTTGGTTTGGTTTGGTATAAAATTGACAATAGATGAAATATTTAAATTAATTAATTTTTTACATATATATTGATTTTTAAGTTATACATAATTAAAATGGATATTATTTTATTATAAATATATTTTATATTATTTTAATAAAACCGGTTTTAATGGTTTGGTTTAGTTTAGTTCAGTTTGAAGACCATCAAACCGAATCAAACTAAAGGATGGTTCAAAGTTCAAACCGAACAGAACTAGTTCATTTCGGTTTAACCATTTGTACCATTTAATGCACACCCCTAGGTTTATGGACCAGCATGAGACAAAGATTCTTGTGAGATGGAAAACCATGTGATATTCACACAGTATCATGCTTTATATGGCTTTTGGTTGGAGGTCAGGATTTGCTGGATGTTTTGTTTCCTAAGGTGAGGGCAGCGTAAGCTTGTGCTATGGTTTTTATTCAGTTCTGTAATATTGGCTTTATAAAGAAACTACAGACAAAAGGCAAAACAAAATGGAAAAGCTTCTGTCAAGACAATAGAAGAAACAAAAGTCAAGAACAATTCTTTTGCCTCTGGTTTAATATTAGTATCGATAGCCATAGCTGTTGTCCCAGCTTCTGTCCGAGTATAAGCACCAGTCAATCAAGGTAAAAGAAAATCTTAACCTAACTTATGAACCAAAGAAATCCGCCCCCCTAATGAAATATCCAGCCAGTTAAGGGTTGCATCAAAATATGAATGCTTGATGAGGGCACCCTCACCAAGACTTATTTTTCTCATAGGTCGAATGACTCAAACCCCTTTACTTAAGGCAATAAACAAAAAATAAAAGAAAAGAGGAAAATACCCTCACCTAGTGCCCAAGCCCAAGCCAAGACAAAAGAAGAGGGAAAAATCACTCTGGAAGGAGGTGGTTCTTATTGTTCAATTTGGATGCTGATGGTCTGTTTTATGCTTTTCAAACTATCCCAATTACCAATCGTTAGACTGAAAGGGGACCTAGTATTTAAGTTAAGCAATGTTAGCTTCTCTGCCCAGAGTTCTTGGATTCCAAGTTCCATTCCCAAGATATTATAGCACATATCTAAAGGCTATTTTCCTTGCAGCAAATACAGGTATGAACAGCAAAAGAGGAAAAAAGATCAACAAAAGAAATCTGCTGGTGAACGTCTTCAAAAGCTTGTGGATTTATTGATTTTTGCACAAATATAATTTTATGATTTAATGATCAGATTGGTGCAAGCTCACACTGTTTGCATTTTTGCAGCTAGCCGTATGGATCTAAAGGAAGTGAAAATGGGGTATGCAATCTCTGAAGTTAGATAAATTTTAATTATCATCAGTCATAACATATTTGTTCGTTTTCCTCCTGTCATCTGGCTTTGATTACCATTAAGGTCTTTTCATTAAGGACTCACTTTCATTGACTAGGAACAGATCATTCTTGGTTATCTTTTGTATGGGATGCATGGTTCCAGATCAGGATTTGCATAGGCTGATCCAGTCCTAGGGGAAACCTCTGATCTGACACCGGAATCCTCTAGGATTTGTCCGAATCGGTCAGATTGGGACTGGATCAGCTTGAATCAACTGGACTAGAAGTTGGTTTTTATAGATGTAAATAAAATGAAAATGAATATGAATTATGGCTAATATATGATCTCAAAGCCTTACTGTACGTTTCATCTGATAGCATTGCTTGGAAATGGTTGGCTAAATGCCTATTCGTTATTTATATATTTTACATTTTGCACTATAAAGTTCACCTTCGGATATGCTCCATGGAACATTTCCATGAAGTCGTTACTAACTAAAACATGTGCCAGCAACTTCAGTAGTGAAAACTATGAATGACATGGCATTGAGTTTTTTTTTTTCGAGTATGACTGTATGAGGAAAGGTTTACTCTTAAATGGGAATGGAGCACATCCACTTGGTAGCAATCTGTGTTGCTTCTAGTGAGAATGTGAATGGAGAAATTTTAAGGCAGCGGTGCTTTCACAATTCACATTTGCATAAGGGAGCAGATGTTCTGGAGCATGAAGTGGAACTAGGGAGAGCTGGTTGAGGTGAAGTGGCAGGAGATGAATCTGGCAGCCTCTGGTCAGGTGAGTTGGTGACTGGAACTGTTTCTGTTACCAGATAGGAGGAAGAGGATGCAGAGCTCAAGACAACAGGTAAGCAATAAGTTCTTAATGATGAGTGTTGGAGTTCGAAGCTCTTGAAGCTGCCTGATTGTTCTGATGGAATGTGGTGTGATGGGAGGCTCAAATTGTGGACAGAATAGTCAGGGTTTTCCCACCCGAGTCCCAAGAAAGGCAGATGTGTTCAGGGTATGAAAGATGTAAGCTTGAGCTATCCCATTTCATCCGAACTGGTAAAACTGGAAAACCAAACCAATTGGTCTGGTTCGGTTTCTTGAACTGAGCCACACTATTAGCTCACTAACTGTTTGGTTCAGTTTTGCCCTTGTCTATACCAAAGCTAACCAGTAAACCTGGTTGACCAATCTATTTTTTATATTACATTAATTTTGAAGTATATTATTATAGATTTATAAAAAAATAATATTAAAGAAAGATGGTTTTTTCTTATAAATAAAATACTAAACTTAAAGCTGACCCTATTTAGTTATTTTATTTTGATTTAACCTTATATTATATTATCTTATTCTAATTTAATTTTTTAAATAAATAATATATGCTGAACTCGTGAACAAATTGAAATGAACCAAACAGAATTTGATTCACCATTGGTTTGAGTTTCTACTGAACCGGTTCGGTTTGCTTATCAGTTCGGTTTCGGTTTCAGCCAAAATACCCTGAAATGGAACCGAACTGTGAACACTGCTGCAGTTGAGGATAATTGGTTTTTTGAGACCAAAAAGCTGAGGATAAGATTGCTAATGTTCTTGAAATTGAACTGAAGCTTGATAGAAGCTGGGGGCTTGGGCTGAATGGGTTCAGTATGGGTAGTGATTGGGCAAGAAGAGTGACCCATTGGGAATACTGGCTAGATGCGAGAGCCTGACTAGGTCATCTCTTTAACCTGAAAGTTGCTGTGTTGACTTTTGACACCAGGGGCTCTAGGGTGAAGCTGGTCTATTGATGCTCTTCGCCCACTTATTTGGTGTTGACCAATGAGTTGAAGAAAACATGTTTGGTGGATGGTGTCAATGATGTTTCTGACCTTTCATGCAAGGTTCATTTCAGGCCATATTTGAATCATGAGGGAGGCATGTCTTCTTGCTGTTTCGAGGTGATGGAGATGCCGTTCTTGGTATCGGTGGAGTGACGGGTGGTGATATTGATGGTGAGGAACCTGAAGCATTTTGGAAATGCTGACATTCTGCTTGTGGACTTTGCGGGTCTGGTGCGGGTCCGGTGCAATCTTTTCAATTTGAAAAGGCACCTTACAGTTGATCTCACTTTACAGGTGAATCTATGACAATATTGGTGATTGTGCCAGAGTTATTTTTGGTGAACGTGATGGACTAATTAAAAGCCAAAGATTCTGCCCCTTTATGGGTTATCCAATTTTACTGAAATCTTGACAAAGTTGCTCCTTGAATATGAATTGAAAATCTGCTGCTTCCTTGTACTTCTATTGAAGCCCAAGATTATGTGCTGAAATGCAGTAGTATTCAAATTCTGTGGTGGGTCATTCGCTAAGGAATGGGTGTTTAGGTATCTGAATTTCAAGATGCAATTTCATTGTTACTAATGTGGAATGAGCTTCACTTTGTGAAGAAGTAATAAGCTGTTTTTGGACAGCTAGGAACCAGAGGCTTTCCTAGCAGAAGTTGTGTTTATGCCATCTTTTGTGGCATAGAGAAGTTGATCCCAAGCTGGGTGATGGCTGTTGATATGACGGGTTGGTCAAAGAAGTCTTTCGTGCTGAGTTGGTGTTCATTCTTGTTTTCCTTTTAGGTGCTATAGGTGGTCGGGAGCATTTTGTATTCTGGCTACCTTGTCTATATTATTTTATTCTGAATCCAGTGTGCACCTTGACCTTCAAAAAATTTCTTACTCATGGTTACTAGGTGTGCATCCTTTTGATGTTTTTTTTGAGTAATTGATGTTTACATCTTTCATTTCATTGACAAAGATGTGGTAGGTTTGGGTCCCCCTGGAGTTGCTTGTATTTGTTTGACAATAATTATCTCCGCATCTTTGTTTGACAGGTACAATATCGATTCTCATGACTACTCTGTGAGGTTAAAAGCCACACAAAGGTTTCTCAAGGATGGAGATAAGGTGGTTGTAAATTTTGATTAACAAGCTCGACCAGTCTCTTTTTTGTTGCTTAAGCAAGCTCAAGCATTAGCTAATTAAGATATCCTGTAGGTGAAGGTCATGGTGAACCTAAAGAGACGTGAGAATGATTTCAGGGAAATGGCTGTTGACCTTCTCAAGCATTTTCAAGAAGATATTGGTGAGGTAGGGATTGTCGTCTATGCCCCAAGAAGAGCATAATCTTTCGTTCATAACCAAAAAAGTATAACCACTAATGTTGAAGACGGAATTTTTATTGTTCGTCTTCCCCTTGGGAAAAGGCTTTTAATCCAATTAAAATATCAACAACTGTCAACCTGCCATTTAAAAATGTTGATTTCTCAGTCATCTTTCGATACGAAGGATTGCATGCTAGACGTTAGCTTTTGTTTGCACTAGGCTTTTGTTCAGTACGTTAAAGATGTAATGTAATAAAGTAGCCATTCGTAGTTATTTAGTTTCATTTAGGTAGTTTAGCATAATACCTTGTGTCTAAGCAATGAAGCAACTCGTGTTTAATTTTTCTGCTGGTGTGTTTTCCCCTTGTCCGAAATTTTCGTTTACTTTCAATTAAGATTGCCTAAGTTGGCTTCAGCTGCGGAAATAATTAATGTTTTTGCCGTATTTACAGCTTGCCACGGTGGAGAGCAGAAATTTCAGTGACAGGAACATATTCATCGTCCTGCTCCCAAACAAAACGGTACTGCGGAAGGGTCAAGAACAACCGAAGAAGAAAGAACCTTCGGCCGCTGAAGTCTCGGTTAATGCGTAACCACAGAAAGAGGTTACGAGATTTTTTTGATCAAACACTGCCGTTGTGATTTTTTTTTTTTGTGATTTTATCTGGATACGCCCAACGTCATCATCCGATGATGCCCTTCCGGATGGTCGATGTGTAAGAGATGTAAGATTCCATTTAAATGGTGTGGATAGGTTACGTATTCTGCGAGGTATCAGTTTGAACAGTGGTGCGAATTAATGCCACCGCCCCCCCCCCCTCTCTTTTAGGTTTTGTTTTTATTTACTTAAATTTGTTCGTTCAACAAACATAATAAATAAGTGGAGTTATTTATGATGCCAAGAATTTCTGGGTGACGGCAGGCCCTCAATTCGGTCGGGGCCGACCCGGATTCGGATCTCTGTTCTTAATCGTTCTCTCTTCTCCTCTCTGCGTGCCCTAAGATTAAATTTTCTGCATCATTTATTTCTCCGGAGAAGGTTCGAACCGTCTTCACCCGAAGCCGAGATTGTTCTTCTCATTTCGGAATCCTTTCTCCCTCCTGGCACAGAAAACAAAAGTCCAGGGGACAAGGTTGTACTTTACAGATCCATCGGTTTGTTTCTCCGAATCGGAGAAAGAAACAAGAAACAAGAAGAAAATGTATACCATGCCATAGTTGACACGATTCATGACGTGAACAACAGACAGCTAAACGTGTTCCCGATATCGTTCTGATTTCTTTCGCTTTCCTCGGCACGTATCTCGGAAAACCGAGCGTACCCGTGTGAGCTTTAGAGGACACAAGATAAGGAAATCTACAACTTTCTGAGGGAACCAAGACACCTAAATTGGTAATTTGGAGGCAATATCTTGCGCATCGATACGGCAAAGGACGTCGGTTAAACCGAAAATGTCACATCAAGTAAATATGGTATGACCCTCAGTCAGGATGCAAGTAAGGCCGAAAGATTAGTCATGCCTATAAATTGACCACACAAATAGTTACTTTCCAAAATTTTATCCCGGCAGGCTTGCACTTCTGAGTGCGGAGTACGCCGAACACGCCATGCTCTAAAATCTGCCGAGAAAAGATGCGGAAGTGCACTCATTTCCTTCTCCTTTCCTGAAAGACAATAAATACGCAGAAACTTTGGTGATCTACAAGTTGAAACGATTCCTGCCTCCTTGCACTATGTACACAGCGCAAGAAAATCTCAAATAACCATAAACGGACAGGAATGCTACCCGCTAAATTTTCCCAGCCTTCCCGAACAATCTCCCGTGTCCTGGCACACGAAGAACCTGATGCTTCAGCCTAAGCTTTTATTTCGTTTGAACTTCTCTTGCATTCTTCACAAGGTGGAACCACTACGTGGGGAAAAATTAGCCCTAAATATCCTAGAAGAAAGGTCTAGAAAAATGGGAGGTGCTCCTTGGCACAAAAAGGATTCACAGTGCAATGAACCGTGGTATCTGCCAGCTATGAGTAGTTAGCTTTCACGCGACACATTTTCACCTTGGGGACGAGTCCCTCTAGCCATGATGTCTCAATTGAAAGAGATGGGTCCTAAGGCTGGATTCGTGAACCTGGATTAAAAGAATTTACAGTCAGAAAAATATCACATCGTAAAATTCTGCAAGTCTTCCTACAAGATATGAATGGACATTAATCTTAGAATACAATGATAAAAAGGTGTCCAATGAGGTACGACTTAGTTTTCCACAAGACTGTTTTCTCTTTCAACGTGAATCCTGCTTGTAGTTCGCAGGCTACACTATTCTGATGCATGTATGAATATGAAAGACCATTCGACCATCAGTTACCTGCAGCGCTGTTGCTGAAGCCAGCAGTTCCCTGCATGCAGCAAGCAAGGTACTTTCCTTTGATGCCATATCAGCTAGTTCACTCATAATCGAGTTTGTACCCTCGACCTGCAAGCAGTTGCCTAATTTCAGGAGCGAAAAGAAGCACATAAAATTTTCACATGCACCTTCTATTTGTTTATCCTTTCTTAGGGTTCACACCTCAGATCCTGTGAATGCGAAGTGTTTATTTAGTTCTTAACCCAATCTTGAAATACAATGTTCAGCATTGATTCAGCCTTGCAAAATACTGTCAACTGGGAGGAAAGAAGGTAAATTGAAGAAATTATTTCAAAAGTCCTAATAATAGATTTGAGAGAAACAGAGATGCCCAAAGCGTATGCCAAAGCATAATATGAATAATATATTAGAAGGATTAGATTTTGAACTTAACATTCATTGAAGACGATGAAAGTCATCAAGACATATGGCCATGTTTGAATTCCAGATGAAGCGTAGAAATACCTAGAAGATCTGAAGATGTAAGAGTGGAATGCTTAGGTCGATTGTTTAACAAAATCTCAATCTCTTGAAAACATCAGTTGAAAAAATAAAGAGTAACCCTGTACTTATTTCTAAAAACGAAGTAGAAAGGCTACTAAACACTCAAAAGGATCTCGCTAGATTTGCTTGAAACCAGCTAGTGCCTGATAAGCTCAATGATAGCTGAAAAAATTGTAAGAACTTAAGCTCATTAGCCATACTATGGAATTATAAGAGTTGATAACTCTTGCTTACACTATGTCACCAGTAGTATTTTGGTATATATTGTCAAGGGTAAGAAGCAACCAAGATGGAAGTGGGTTGCCTCACCTTGGGTGCCTTAGGCCATCACCTAGGCTGTAGAGGCATTTTTTGTTCATTTATTTAATTTTTTATATGGAGAGGGCAGAGAGGAGGTCCTACAGTCACCATAGGCAGTTGGGACTGGAGAAGACATTAGATGCTGCCAGGTGGCCATCTTGGGGGGTTGGGGAACACTAGTGGATGGAATCTGAAACTTTACCTGCGAGCGAGGCACCAAGGCATCTATGGTTGCTTAGGCAGCACCCAATTGCGACACTGGCAACAACATATGTGAACTAATTCAACTTTATGTTGGTCAATATACTCAACTCTAGCCTCAATCCCAAATTATTTGAGGTCGGCCATATGGATTCTTTCTGCACTCACGTCAATTTTGAGTTACTTCTTCAAATATATTTAAATTATATAAATCAGATTGGATTATCCTCCTCCAAGTTAACTTAAGTCAACACATCTTTTTTATTTATATTTTTTTAATGTTTTCTATTTTTATAATTGAAACTTCTTTAAGTCTACATTTAATATTTTCAAATTATTTCAATCTCCCTTCTTTCAACTTGTCTACAATGGCGCAACTCTTACATTTTGTTTGATAAATTCATTTCTTACTTTATTTAATCTAGTATGACCACTCATCCATCTTAGCATTCACATTCAAGTAACATTCATTTTGGAGGCATGTTTTTAATTGTCCAATATTTATTGCCATACAACATTGCGAATGTTATAATTGTATAATAAAACTTTTCACTCAACTTTTGTGAAATTTTAAGATCACAAATAACACTTATAACTAATCTTCACTTCATCCAACATGTTTTTAGTTATGTAGTTAACATCCTCATCATATTCTTATCTTTTTGAATAAGTGATCCAAGATACTTGAATTGAGTACTTTGAGATAATCTTATCTCATACAAACTAACTCCCTCATCTCTTCTATTTGGTTTTCATTAAATTTGTAAATGCATATATTTTGCTTTGGTTCTACTTATCTTGAAATTTTAGTCTTTAAACTTTTTCTCTCTATTTATATCTTCATATTCACTCATTCTTACATCTCATCTTTCAATACAATATCATCTACAACCATCATACACCATAGTATATTAGTATATCATCTTGTATAGTTTTTGTTAATTCATCCATAACTCATGCAAAAAATGTTAGGACTTATCGCAAACTCTTTATGAAGTCAATTGCAATAGAAAAATTTTTTGTTTCTCCATAAATTATGCATACACTAATGGTTTCTTCATCATAAATATCTTTTTTATCACTTGTATATACTTAACATGCACCATCTTTTATTCCAACACTCACCACAAAACTTCTCTTGAAACTCTATTATAAGTATTTCCCAAGTACCATATGTAAATCATTCTTCATATCTTGATAGAAAAAAATTTCGATTGTAAATCAATAAAACATAAATCCAAATTGGTTATAATCTCTTAATCGTTACTCAATAGACAATGAAAGTTGTCATATAATGGAGCAACTGAGCAATGAATAGCAGTGAGAAATTTCCTAATTTTTATCTTTTATGTTAGTTATGCCTAAACCAACGAAGGATATAGAAGATGAAATATCATGTACAATGTTTATTGATAGATGAAAAGCAAAAGGTTAATAGGAAGTTAAAATAAAAAAAAACACTGAAAACACTAGAGTAGATGAATTTTATTTTAAGCAAAACTAAGAAAATATATGTATTGCATTTGGGTGAAAGTTAAATAGGCAAGCATAAGGAAATTAACTTGGATGGAGTAGTATTATCGCAAGATACTAATTCTGATAATCTTAGTTCAAGTATCCAAGAAGATGAAGGATGTGAAAAGGATGCTCATTATATGATTAAAACAATATAGCCAAAATGAAGATTGGTCATAGGAGTCTATGAAATTATAAGATTCCATTTTTTAAGGTGACCAAAGTCACAATTCATTCAATGCATAAGAATAAAAAGTATAAGGAAAGGGAGTACGGGAAGGAGAGAAATAAGAAGAGCCATCCGAATGAGTACCAGTAATAAGATTCTATTGAAGCTGAAAGAAAATATGATCTACGATATTGCATGAAATGAGTGATGGATAATGAAAGAATAACATGCATAAAAAAAGTTTTGCGAAAATAAGAACTTTGGGTTGTAGGTAGATATAATATAATATATAATATTCATTATAAACATATCAGAGAAAGGGTAGGAGAATGCCAATTAAAAACAACTATAAAGGTTGAGATGGTCATAATTGATTAGACACAACATTAGAGAAGTTCTAGTTAGCAAAGTGGATAACATTAAGATGGTAGGAGGAAAAAGAGATTGACGTGGACCAAGGCAAACCTTAAGGAAGATAATTAAATATAATTTGATTGATTTAAACCCCTCCTTAAAAAAGTAGTTCAAATTATTACAAGCAAATAAAGTGAATGCATATAGCTGATCCCAAATAATTTGAAATTAAGACTTGAATTCAAGCTAAGTTGTCCCTATTGTTATCCATTTTTCAAATTAGCGATGTAAAAAATCTTAAACAATCCTTGAAATCTCATTTTGTTTGAAAACGAGTCCCCAACATTTAACACCCCTCTAAACATCATTAGCTAAGGACTTCTTTTAAAATTTCGGATGAGGATGCCCCTCTTTATGTTACTTGTGTCTTTGTTTATTTTTTAGTATCCACTCTCTTCTCTCTTTCCATGCACCCTCTTAATTCTATTTCTTATCCTATTGCAGGACAGGTGGGGGCAAGGGAACTAAGTGGTAGTATCCATGCAAATGACCTGGTTTCTGCTGCATGGGCAAAAGATAGGAGAAAATTGCTGTGCTAGCCTCAGGTGGAGAAGATTGGGTGCTGGCCTCAAGGTAAGGAGGTGAAGTACATGGAGCTGGCCATGAGCGAAGTAGAAAGAATAGTTGTGCTAGCAGGGAGGATAAGCGGCTTTTCAGAATGATGGAAGGAGAGAAAATGATGAGGGATCTTGTACAGGAAGGGGTAGAGGAGAAAATAGCATGGGCAGGAAGAATGGGAGAAATTGGGGGGGGAAGAAATGTGGAGAAGGGTATCATAGTCAAAAAGGGCTAATATTTTGTCTGGACGTAACTTTGTTTTCAATGTGTTGTAACACAAATTTTGAAAAACAAGCAATACTCAACTGACTTGTTAGATAAAAATAAAATAATTATTAAAAATTATTCAGTGGTGTTTGGAAACAAATCAAAATAAAAGTCTTAACATAGCTTTTTTTTTTACCATGATATTTATTTCCTATGTTTTATTGTTTTACTTCTTGTCGCGTTCCCACGTCTCATGTTACTTACGAAAGTGAGAAGGGAGTGTGCCACGTTCTCCCTCTCTTCCAGTTCTTTCTTAAAAACAACACTATTTTTATTTTGAGAGATTAACAAAGAGAAAGATGTCTATCTTAAATATAGGATAGCCATGGCCAAACCCAAATCATCATATATTTTACTCTTGTTTTTTTATTTTAAGATAGAAAAAGGGTAAAAGACTGTATTTAAACACCTCTATAACTAATGACATTTAGGGGTGTTTTTATATCAATGTACTTGTTTTCCAATGGAACAAGATTTCAAGGACTTCTTTCTTAGGATCCTTAAGGTTTATATGAACATATTTAGAAATATGGATAATTATCAGGACAAGCAACTTGTGGCATGTAAATGCTTCCAAGGATTAATCTAGATAGATTGCTAGAACCAATTATATTAGAAGCTGTAGTTTGAAAGACTTGGGAATGAAGTTTTAAATTTGCATGATCTGTATTGAGTATTTTCTTTCAACAAAAATAGCCTCCACATACTTAGTTACTACCATGCAAGATGGTGAAGGGGAGACCACCACTTGCATGGAGAGCTCAACCCTTTGCGATCCTGTTAGGATCGTGGGATCAGAATCGGCCATTGGATCATCCTAAGTACTCAATTGTGTAAAGGCATCTTCATGGTGCAAAATGGGCATTCAACACAACTCAACTCAAGCCTTAATCCCAAATTATTTGGACTCAGCCATATGGATTCCCTCTCCACTCATGTTGATTTTTAGTTACTCCTTCAGAGATAATTAAATCATCCAAATTGTATTGAATTATCCTCCAGCAAGTTAACTTAGTGCAAAATGGGCACTTACAATAATACACTGGTTACACATACTCCTTTTCATAGCAAAATTTAAATTGTATCTTTTCCAACGTATCTATACATAAAATGTTTTAATATTTTAATTGCTTCTAAAAAATGGGTTCCCTGCATGTACAAACAATAAATCTTGATGGTGTCCGAGCTCTCACTTCCTGAGTGGTAAAAGACATGATCATAATCAATTAACAAAAAAAGGTTACTGTCTGTTCCCAGTTTCTATCTAGACTCTAATGCCGCACGTCATTAACTTACAGTTTTAGAAAGTTCAATAGCTGTAAGATAACTAGCTAAAAATATGGAAGAAACTGGGAGTTGACTAAATCTCTCACCGTTGATAAAAAATGGAAAATTGAGGAGCCCATTGCCTGCATTACGTCAACTGCTGAACTAATGGCATCTTTCAGTGCAAGGACATCTGCCTTTGAAACCACAAACATGCACAAATTGTAAACTATTTAATAGCTTGACAGTATGGTGAAAGACACTTTAAGAGGTTGAACATACGAACTTCAATGTAAAAAGCAAAGACAAAATGTGGTGAAAATGAATAATTCGATCAGTAAATACATACCCTTGCTCCATCATTGACTGGCAAACGCAGTGTGCTTGCTTTTAAAGCCTCAGTGGCTCCTAACAAGGAATTCAAATGGTCCCTTTCCAGCAATAGCCATTCATCAAGATGCAACATCTGGGTAGTTAGATTTAAAACCCTTATGTTAAAAAACTACAATTATCTGTAAAATATATCTTCAGGGTGGCGGGGGGATTTTTCCGAATAAGATTTCTTATATGGGAAATTTTCAAGTGATTCAACACAGAAGTATCTCTACAACTATTGACAGGTATAACCATCACATATAAACAATTAAATGGTGAGAACATGTTCAGACTAATAGTACTGCACTATACTAAATGAAATTTGTAGATGTTTAAAGTCAGATAAAAAGTGATACAAGCCAGAATCTCAAAAGCTTGGACCCAGATTAATAGCTATAAGACCGAAGTCCATTAACTGGCTCACAAATTAAGTTGGAATATGACAATTGCATATAATTCAAAATTCCATTCTTTTCTGCTATCTGAGGAATGGCGTCAGAAACCAGCACAGGATTGATCAGTAGCAACCGATAAGATTGGGTAAGATTGACTGATATAGGGTATTCGAATATTCAAACTAAGTAAATGATTCAATTTGACTCATGTCAATTCAGTTCAACTTTCAAGAGCCCATAAAACCAATGGAAAGAGAATGAACAGTAAACCAAGACTAATTAATGGTTATTTTACATTCATATGCTGTTAATTATTCATATTTTGTTTAAAATGTAAAAGTGTTTCTATTTTAAATCATATATCTTATGTGATGAAATGGGTCAGACCAATCTGATCCTGATGTTGAATCAATCACCAAGTGTTAAAAGCATAAATACATAAATAAATAAGAAATGGAATTAGGTTATCCTAATATAGCCTTGGGGATGCAGTCCCACTCTCCCATGATTAGGAATTAGATATTAGAATTGGTTGCTATGCAGAAAAGTCCAATAGATTAGTTTAACTAATCTAACAATTCATCCTGCCATTCATCTCCTTTGACATGTTCCAGCCGTTGAATCCCTCAACTCAAAGAACTTGAAATCTTACTCAAGGTTCCTGACCAATTTTGACTTCTGTCATAGGCCTTTTATATTATGCCATGTTTGGTTAGAGTTTCATTTTTGGTACTATATCAATATTGATATTAATATTTTCAAATGTTGGAGTATCAATATCAAAAGTACATAATATGCTTTGTTTACACTACAAATTTTAAAATTGATACAATTAACCAAACACCTCTTAATGGTTCCTATCAATATCAATTTTAAAATTGATAGTGATAGAGGTACCTAATAGTGTTACCAAACAGGGCATTAGATAAGTAATATTTTATACAACTCCCTCGGAACAAATGTGCAAATGACAGCTTTTCTACAGGATAAAGTAAAATGTCATGACTTATTTATGCATGTTATGTCGGAAGAAGAATTTGCAGAAACAAACAAAAGACCACATATTACCATCTAAAGCAAAATGGAACTTGAAAATGTCTTACTAATCCAAAAATTAACTAATTGCATGATAATACAAAGTATGAACTAGTGTGGTAACTCACCTGATCTTTCAAAATTGAGCTCAACTTTGTCTCATGTTTCATTCGATCGATTGTTATTCTTTTTTTGAGGATAGAATCATGCATCTTTGAAGTACCAGCCAACATGCTGTGTAGAATACCCTGTTCAATGGCATATGCCGTTAGTCTTTGAAGCAACCAAATAATTCAATTTACATAATGCAGATTTTTTTCCAGGTGCAACCAGAAAGAAAGCACACAAAGGTGAACAATTCATTTTGTTTTGATGAAGTCCATAACAATAGGAAAAAAAATGCTATTAAAGCACCTTGACAGACACGTGGATAGAGGCTGCAGAGATCATGTTTTTACTTTCCTTTCATGAACAAAATATGTAAAAAGGACAAAAGGCATCATTTCAAAGGTGCCTAGCAAAAGGGACACAATTTCTTGAAAGCAACAAAAACCAGAACATGCTAGCATAAGGAACATGAGGTCATTTCAATCAAGATTGTAGAAATAGCCACAAAGAAGAAATGCTAGAGAGCGGGAAGAATTTGAAAGGACAGGTCGCAAAATCAAAGAAAGAAGCATCTCAGGTTATAAATCCTAGAGAAAGAAAAGAAAACAAGGTTTAGGAGAATGCAGATTGTCATGTAACAGGCTGAACAGTGGTAAACACAATCCATTACTTGGAAATTGGAATCCATGAGAAAACTATAATACTACTATTTCATTGCTTAGCTTTTCTACGTTTCATTGTCCCCATTTCACTGCATTTGTAGAAATCCAACAAGACACAAAATATCTTTAAAAAAAAAAATCACAACTGCTCCTAGGACTCAAGTTGAGGGTATGCCCCTGTTCCTCTAGAAGAAGAAACAGAATGAAAATGTTTACATGGTTCATTAAGGCGTGTGGAAGTCCTACATCCACAGAGATCTTTTCCTATGTTTTTGCCTCTTCCTTCTACCATGAGAAAATCACAACAGCTTAGCCCAGCTTGGGTTTCCTGTTCCCATCTCACTACACATGAGAAAACCTGCCAAACTCAAAACATTTTTTGCAAGGAAAATGTGAATAGACCATGAGTCAAAGGGTATGCATAATGGGGAAGCTGTCCCTTGAACCCCATATCTGCAGCATGAAGTGAAGTGGTAAGAAGTTGTTATGTACTGTGGTGCCTTCAGCAGAATGATGGGACCTGCCAAAACTCCTGCTGCCATTACTACAAGGAGGCTCTATGAATTTGTACCACACTCAACAAGATGGAATGCAGATAATACAGCTTCAAGCAATTCCAAATGCAATTGCTAATTTGCTACCTAGAATATTCGCATGCATAACAACAACAAAAACCACAACTTATACAATCCCATTTATACAAGTGATAGCACACCGAGGATAAGTGCCAAACCTACTGGATCACAATTACAAAACCAATTACGTAAGTACAAGGGTGTCAGTACACTAGCAATTATTTAAAATTTTAGATTGATTTCAGTTCACCTATAAGCCAGACAGCTAGATATTTCAGTTCACACACATTTTATGGTAGTTTCCTCTCTAAGCTGATAGCATACTGGCTAGATATTTGACTGCTGACTGCTCAGGATTTTTTTGGTGTTGATGTAGAAAATTCAATAAGAAATTACATAAAGTGTATCTGCTGAGCAGAGAAATGGCTAAAAATTCAGAATAAATCAAAAACAAATAAAATGTTCAAACACAAACAAGTAAATGTATATAGGTCCACAAAAAGTAAAAACTTTTAATCACAGTCTGAAGACAACTGAGGTTAAATAAATAATGTTATGGACAATCAAAAGAAAAGCATGTATGCAGATATCCATGCAAAATATATAGAAATGTCTAGGCCGGGAATTATTACAATCTATGTTATTTGAGATGCTCGCCTCAAGCGCCTAGTGTCTCGCCTCGGCAATTCTTGCCTTACCCAAATTTGGAGTTCTGGACCCAAAAAGGGCCAGATCCGGTAACTTAAAATTTTCTTCCTCCATACCGAAACCCTCAATACCCAATCTTCCACCCTGAGGCTCCAACATTTTGAAGCCCTGTAAGCCCTATATGTGATTTTTTTTTTGTTTTTTATGTTCTTCTTCAAAATTTGTAATGTTATACATAATTATATATTATTAAATATATTAAAAAAATATGTCTTGCCTCAAATGCTTGAGGCACCTAACCTCACACACCTACGGTGAGGCGACCCTCCCCTCTCCTTGGTCTTCTCGCACCTCAGGTAACAAAGATTACAATAGACACAATTCTAGTATCCAAAGATGGGAGAAAACAAGTGTGGCATGAACTTGACAAGGAACTTAAGATATATTAAAAAGAACACTGATTAAACATTCCATGAGAGAAGAAAGATGACAGAAAACCTGAAAGGAAAAAAAGATGGGAACAAAATATGAGAAATCTATCACAAAGCTACAAAATCCCCATTATGCAATGTACACATAAATTACAAACAAAGGGAACAAGACACTGACTATAGACAAGCTTAAGTGAACAGAAAAGCAGAGTGTGCATATTTATTTATACAGTTAAAACACTTTTTTACAAAAAAAAAAACAGAACAAGGAAAAAATAACCAAAAGGGCTTTTCTGGAAATATCATGAAATAAGAAATGGTGAATTTAGTTCCCTACCTCTATGGTAAATTTCTGGATGAATTCTGACGCATCTGCCCGGGCATTTAAAAAGCGCCATTGCAAATACTGGTTGTGTATCAGCCGTAACAGATGTGCATTCTCTATGTTAGGATTTTTATTCCCTTTTTTGGCATCAAGAATATAACTTAGGACTGAGGATGAAATTCCAGTTCGGCCAACAAGGCAGCTTGGTGAAGGAGATAATAGCCTTGTGCGTGATGGACTAGCAATGCTTCTGGAGGAAGAGGCTGATGCCATTGGAACCTTGATTGGGGAAGCAGAAGTGGATGGTCTTGTACGGGATGGACTGGCAATGCACCTGAAGGAAGATGTGGACGTCGAAGCCTTGTTTGGTGAGGCTGGATGAGGTGATCCTGGTGATGGAAGTGAGAATGTCCTACTCGGAATGGTCAATGGTGGAGATCTGTCAGAAAGATCTACAGAGGCATTAGTGATAGCGCTGAGTTCACGTTCTAGTCTTCCACTTCCATCTAAAGACATTCTCCGTGATACTTCATTTTTTGTCATCCTCCGATGACCTCTGTTTGGACCTTCTGATATCTGTGCCGTTGTTGTTGACATCCCTCGTGATGAAGCTGGCATAGTAGCAGTCCTGCAAATCCTGTCAGTTAGATCCATGCTTCTTGACATAGCACCGGCAGAAAATTTCCCATTTATAATGCCAGGCCACCGATGTTGATCCCGTAATTTGCTGCATGTGTTTCCCATGGACTTCAAATTTTCTGATTGATCAGTGGTGTTCTTCCCTCTTGAAGGAGCTTGTTTCCCCTCTGTTGTCACATCCTCAGCAGAGTTTGACCTAAAATCGGAGGCGATAGAATTTGGAACTCTTTTGTGGTTCTTAGATACACCATTCGACATGGTTTCAGACTGAAAAGAAGCAGACAGGCTACGGATGGCAGGCCATAACCCATCGCCAAAATGGCCATTGCCTAAACGCTTAGAAGTAGTCTGAAAGTCTGCCGTTACATCACGCACTGGCGTCGAAGGCCTTGAAGACGGTGAAAATAATGCTGATCTCGAAGGGGATGATTGTGCTGTTGCTCGGGATGTAGGTGTCGTGGGACGCCTCCTATCTGCCGACTGCGAACGCTTAGGTAAGGATGTCGTTGCCGACAGACTCAACCGGTTGGCGTTTGGTGATGAGCATCGTCGGGTTGCTGCAGCCGTCGAGGGAGGTATAGTAATGGGCGTGATGCCCGATCTATACCTGGACGTAACTTCCCTCGTCTGGGGTTTGCGCAACGCAGGAACAACATTATTCTTCCCGGAAGGCGCTAATGGTGTTCTCGGTGACTCCTCCGTGTTCTTCTGCAATATTGTAGGCCCCAATGCGGCCTTCTTACACGCATCCATCCACAACACCACCGAAATCAAACCACATTGAGAACTCCTTTATAGCAAATGTGCATTTTTGCAGCAGAAGTAAATCCTCAAATCTGGTACAGGTAGAAAAAGAAAGAAGCAAGGAGAATACACAGTAAGAAGATCAATATAACAGAAGAAGAAACAAAGACAGCCGTCCTCCACAGTTCACACACCCATTTCCGAGCCCTTGTAAAAAGGAGGGAGAAGAAGGCAGATCTACGGAGGAGGAGGAGGAATGAAGTAGACACCGTCCCAGCAGCGGATCAGAGATGAAAACTTTCCCAACGGAATGTGGATCAAACAGCTTCCAAACAGTCACACGTCGGCGGCAACTGAAGGGCCGGGCGAAGCTCAATACCAGAAGGCAATGGCGCCCAGGTCAGTGACAATTATGTATCGGCCGGCTTTCACACAGAAGCACAACAAAGCTGCGACTTTTACTAGTGTCGCCGGTCACTCTCACGGGGATGCCATGGCCGGGAGGGGAAGGTTGCAGTCTCCATAACTGTAAAACGGAAGGAGACATAAATAATGGGGATAAGAGAGGAGAGCAGTGTGGGACAGGGGGCCATCCACCCGGCCCCTCCTTGAGGAACGTTGAGCAGCAGAGCTAGACGGAACCCCACAATGGTTCCCGTCACCTTCACCTTGCGCATATCTCTTCCACTTCACACCCCCTCTCTCCCCACCTCCAACCTAGGAGTGACCGCCTGACCGGAGCGGACGGAGTGTTGGGGAGGTGCCGCCGCTTCGTCTTATCTGCCCTTTAACGGGGGGGACCTCCGGATTGGTGCTCCCCAATTTGGCACGTAGCGTACGGTGGTGTAATTGCTTGGATTTCGGGAATCAGGAGAAGGCATGGTGTTGCGTGTGAGCAGATAGAGCGGATCGGGAAGCACGTTAGAAAACCGATGAGCTAAAATTGACCTAGCTACGATTACTTAGTTACATGAATGGAAGGTGGGGAGTGAGGTGACGAAAAATGATCAAATCGTACGCTCAACTGGGACGATGACACGGGAAAAGACAAGGACTTATAACAGTAGTAGACCATTCGACTGCAAATTAATGAGAGTATCAAACTAAACTACAGACCAAGAAGATACGTGAGAACGGAGGAAAGAATTGACTCCGTGGGAATTGAGCTCTCGTCGAATCGAGAGAGTAAGTTGCGAACATTTGCACCGAACGGCATGAATCAATTCATCACAAATAGATGGGTTCCAGCAAAACAATTGTCGAGAGAAGAACAGAAGAGAGAAACGACGTGAATCGAGATTGTTTCACGCACGCCGATCATCAATCTATCACACCTCGACGCTTTTTTTACGCCGGACAAGAATCTTCCACCACGGCGGGTGATCGCTCGAGCGACCGTGAGAGTGCAGAAACTAGTTCTCCGTGGGCAGAGAGTCGAGGCGGGAGCTAGGACACCAGCGGCAGGAAACACGGCAGGGAGGCGGAGAACTCGACGGCGCTCTCCGGCCGCGCAGCAAGGACCCTAGATCAACCGGCAGCGACGGCCAGCGGGGGATCCCGAATCCTCGAAGGAGGCGAGGAAATCGCGCCGGTGGAGGAGTTCGCGCTTGGCAGAGTGTGCCGGTTTTTGCCGTTGCTCCAGGGGAATCGTGCGACGGGAAAACAAAACAAAACATAAAAAAAGGGAAAATTGATCTGCAGTCCGTTTAAGGAAATTGGTTTATTCCCTCATCCGGTGGCAGCTTTTCCTTCACCTGCAGTCCGTTCGCCTAAACTGTCTTCGCATGCAATCCTTTCTTTCATACGCCGGTTGATACGTAAATTAAAATGTCAAAAATACCCACGTATCAAATAAGTATTTCTACAGAGTTCTTCACTTACTTCGACGAAATATAAATTACAATATTTTATTTATAAAAACTTTATTTTATTACGTCTTATTGATTATATTCGATTTATAATTATAAAATTTTAATATGCTTGAAACAGAAAATTACTACATTTGATTTATATCAATATTTTATTTAAATATAAGTTATTCAAATATTTATCTATTTGTTATCTCTTGTTAATCACATATAATTTATAACTATAATATATTACTAATCTATCTACAATAATTATATTTAATTTAAAATTATTCTTTTATGTATGATGATTATATTAAATAAAATATAAATATATTCATTATTTTTTAAAAATATTATTATATTTTTAGCCAAATTTATTAAATATTATTTCACCTGTTTTACTATCAAAAAAATATTATTATATTTGACTTATATCAAGACTAAATATAATGGTAAATTTACACTGGTTCTTACGTATGTCTTGGTCGGTGAAATATTATTATTTCTAGAGTATTTGTATGTTGAAATTAAAAAGTGGTTAGACGGCGTTAACTTAGCAAGAGAATAAGGGTAGAAATGTCTTTTTTCAAGAGAGGGTAACAGTTAGCTTACGGTAACCTTCGGAAATGGAGCAGAAGTGGTGAGTTTTTAAAAAAACGGACCTATTGTTAAGTTTGTTTTGTAAATGGATATAACATGAAAATAAACGTGTTGCAGCGGACCTAGTGTGTATTTCCTCAAAAAAAAAACAAGAAGAGGAAGGGAAACAAACGGGGAGCGTCCTCCTGTCCTGGCCTGCCGCTTTTGGGGGAGGGGCGTTGGAGCACGTGCATCCGACACGGGCGACACGTGGCTCTGCCTTATCTATCTCCGACAATTCTTTTTACATTTCGGAAGCCTATAGAAAAAATTCTACGAAATAAAATTTACGAAGCTGTCGATAAACGCATTTTGTAACTAGACAAGATTTATTCTCATCGGTTGTAAGATGAAGAAGAGGACATCTTGGTTAATTAGAAGGTGGTCCCAAAAAAATTGCTTGGAAATTAATGTCCTGGAAAAAAAAAATTACCTTGAGGATATTTGCCTGGGAGTATATATATATGTACTGCTCGGTAAATGCTGCGTTTGGTTAGAATGGTAAGATGATGCTGTGTTGACTTTGATATTACTTATATATTCTTTGGAGGATAAATCAACAATACCAAATTTTATGTGGGTAGACACAACATTGTGCGGAGTGCAAATTAACGTAAGAATTAATATTAATGATAAAACACCATCAATATCAATTTAAAACTAGAAATGCTTGATATCGTAATCAAACAAGCGCCTGCAGAGTATCAAAGTTAGTACAATGTTAGGGTCCATTTGGATCCCCGTAAAACTAAAATCAATGAAATTGATTTACGTGGAGTACTTTTTCCAAGGAAATCAAAATCAACATCTACTATTTGGTTTCTTGTAAATTATTTTTCATGAAAATATTTTCGGACGTTTGGTTGTCTGTAAATTATTTTCTTATCATATTTATACGTTAGACCTTCTTGTATTTTCTATAGCCGAGAGCTTACAAGGAAAATACCAATTGTAGAAGACGAGACCAGTCAAACATGGTGATTTATATGAACTGAGCAGTTTTATACTGAAACTCCCACCTCACAATGAAATCAATCTGCTGACAGAATTGCTCCTCGATCCGAGCAACCTTAATATATATATATATAGCTCACAATTGTTCTATGCCCTTCTTACAGAAAAGAACAATCACAATTCGCACTTGCAGAGAGCTCCAGATCTTTGCTGCACGCCTCGAAAAAACTCTCCCGATCTCGTTTCGCGCTCTCTAATCGAGAAGAAGAGGGCTCGCCCGAGGGTGAAGAACTTAAAACGCAAAGATCTCCCCGTGCGTCGGCCCCTTCCGAGGACGACGCCACCGGCTCGGGGCCGGGCGGCGGCCGGACGGTGGACGACGGCGACCGCGGGGGGCTTACCGTTCACCTCGGCCTTCCGGCGCCTTCCGGCCGAGGGCGACGACCTCCGCTCGGTCCAAAGATCTCGAACGTGGAGCGCGGACCGTCGAGCGTTCCCGGATTTGAGGACGAGACGCGGCAGCGGCGGCGGCCGGGGGCCGGCGACCGCGAGCTCCGTGGACGGCTCCCGGGCGATAGCAGCCGGGCGGTAGCTGTCCATCCCGTGGGGGCAGCGCAGAGCCGTCTTCCCAACCGCCCCTCCGCGCCTCCCCCCTCCGCGAGCCCCCCCCCTCCGCAGCCGGAGTACCCCCCCCCCCCCCCGCAGACGCCTCCGCGCCTCCCCCCGCGCAGCCGGGCGGCATCCCGAGTCCCCCCGCAGCCGGAGTCGCCCCCCCTGCGCGGCGTCCCCCCTCCGCAGCCGGAGTCCCCCCCGGCAGACGCCCCCGCCCCTCCCCCCGCGCGGCGTCCCCCCCTCCGCAGCCGGAAGCTCCTCGTCGAGCTCTCCTCCTCGTCGCCGGCCGATAGCTCCTCGTCGAGCCCTCCTCGTCGCCTCCTGGCCTCCTCGAGCCCTCCGGGCGAAAACCCTCGTCCCCGGCTCGAAACGGCACTCCGCGGAAAACGGCGTCGGCTCAAATTTTCGGGAGGCCGAAATCCTGCGATAAGACGGTCAAGGAGAAAGTTCTCCGTTGACCCCATATTTTACAGGTAAACAAATAATGCGATGGAAAAAAAAAACGGGAAAACTTGCGCATAAATCCGGTTTTACATGCAAACAAACGGACCCTTAATCTCGACATTAGAAACATTAGCATCGAAATTAATTAATTGATAGCGTCGAACATAAAAATAGTATTTATAGCGGCCGGCGACCAACAGTAGTACGTACATCCCTACATGTCTACTTTTGTATTCGGTATTGTACTAATGCACATTTTTTGTGGTAACATATATAACCTTCTAAAATAAATCTAATATGGCAAAAAGCTTAAATTAATTATATATTATGTTTGATTTGTGCATGACACTTTAATTAGGCGTGATACATTATAACATCGACATGTATATATATATATAGACACGCTCAAACGACTATTGTCTCCCTGCTTGCTTGAAGGTCTCTCTTCCTCTTGATCGTCTCAGGTTCAAGCTTGAGATCATCGCCCAAACGTCGCAATGCGCAAATACAGCAGAAATAAAAAGTAATTTTTTAGAAAAATAGAGATTAAATATATATATATATATAATTTCTTTTCACAAATGACCCAAAACTCCACTTTCACAACATATCTTTTAGTGGAAGTGACCACAACGGGGTTTGCATGTTGTAATGAGCGATCATATCTACAATCTCTCAATATATAATTGCTCTCTAGTAATTGATTTAGGTAAGAAAATAAGTAGAATGATTTGCTTGTTAATTAATCTTTGACATATATATCATGTTTGCAATCATAAAAGACCCTAAAACCAGCACTATTTTTCTCAAGTTTTGTTGCTCTCCCACAACCAGCTGTTTAATTTGGGACGTCGACAGGATATTTATTGACCATAAATATCATAACTTTTTTTATATTTTATATTGTGAAAACCGGCACTGATGTGTCTATCCACAATATAAAAACAAATCTTGAATTAACTTCAATTAATGCTGGGCTATTAGAGACCATGCATCTCTTTTGTATCACAATTGAAAAATACAATATATATTTCATCTGAGATTTTTTATTTCACAGTACATATCTCTAGACCGGCCGCTTGATGGGCAAGATACACACTCAGAGCACGTTCCGTACTATGTTAATATTCAGAGAATAAACCCTATTTATCTCTTAAATTCTGGTGACAAACTAATTAGATTTATCTTCAAATTAATCTGGTACCAAATTAACAGTTCCCTAGCTAGGAGTACTTGTGTGCCGAAGAGAAGAGTAGAGAGAAACATTATGGGGTGTTTGGTTGCATGATAATTTTTTGTACACTTTCATGATAAAAAATTATATTAAAATAAAAAGTGAACCACCTCATGACATAAAATTATCATGTTTGGAGGGATGTGATTACAAAAAAGAGTAACCACCGCACATGACCAAATAAAGTGGGGGACCACAAGAAAAAAGAAAGAGGTGAGACCCTCTTTTTTTGTTTAAGAAGAAAATCACTTTCAAAACATAAAATTGTCATGGTTGTCAAACACCTCTTTTAACAAGTTTTCTTACAATTTTTAAAAATTAAAATAAAAACCTCAATTATCATGCAACCAAACACCCCATTAATATTATTCTCAAGACGGCAAGCAAAACACCTCCAAGCACGGACTCTGCCTTCTGAGCTCAGGCTGCTCAATTTAGGGTTAGGGTTTTAAGGGGGCGATCTAGCTAGCTAGCTACCTACCTACCTACCTCCAAGCGGCCGGGTCATATACATTTACAAAGTGATATATATATATACAAGCTGCTAGCTAGGTTGTTGAAGGAGGATGTCATGTGCATGGAGAGCATTCTTTAGTTGGCTAATTAAGCATTGATGTGTTGCTCAGTTTACAACAGTATGCTTGATGCTTTTTAGTGGGAAGAGATGGAGAATCTGCATGCCCCTTCTCTCTTCGATCGGATCAATTTAAAATCAAAAGGATGCGGTCCCCGTATTATATATATATATATATAATGGGTTCCCTTCTTTATATAGTTTGGTCCCCTTGTTAATTGGCAGCTTCAAGTAGCATCAATTAATCTGTTTTCCTTGTGAAAGAAGTAATTTCTGGATTATCCATCCTAGCTAGCGCTACTTGGGTAATAATGATAATTAATAGTAAGCATCCCTATCATTAATTATTAATTTGGTAAGATTGAAATTCGTAATGTAAATTATGATCGGGCATGACTTCAACACAAGTGTGTCCCCCTTGTATTCATCTTGTTAATTATTGATATATTTTATATATATTCTCTAGATCATAAATCAATGTGAAAATTGGCATGCTATCCATTCTAATCATCTAACCATATATATATATAAGTGTGTGTGTGTGTAGGGCATTACACATATATATATATGCTCCTCTCTCTTACATAGCTAGCATTATGAGTTGAGACTGATCAGCTGCAATATATTATTTCTAGCATGAAATTTCGCAGAAAGATCTCATGCATATATATTGCATGAACCTGCAGCTTGGTACGCGTAAGTATAAATGGAAATCTTTTTCTACCCAACAAGTGGCGGCTAAAAAGAAATTGGGAATAATCTAATGAGACTTAATTGCTACATATTGACACGACCGTACGTACACTGATCACATTAATTAATGTCCTTGGATATAAGATTAACTTATCCCAGCTGGGCGGTATCAAGCTAGCTAGCTAGGCCAAGTATTATATATATATATATATAGTGCGGTTATTAATGCATGTAATTTGCACGTCTCAGCTGGATCAAACAACCGGATAATTAATTAAAATGAAACTAGCTAGCTTTGCTTGCTAGTGCCCAAGGATCGATCTGGTGCTGAATATATAATTAATTGGGAAAGACATTAATTAATTAATTAATTAATCGAGACAGTGGGCGCCCGTACGTAGTGGAACTCCCACAAGACGTACCCCTAGCTTTGGTTAGATGGGTATCATCCTATTTAATTAATTATCTGGCAATAGGTTTTTACCGAGATATGTGTGTGATCGATCTCAAATGTCATTAATTATTATTGACTTGACATGCATGGTAAGACTCAAATGTTGCAATGATAACAATATTTCACTGCTTAATTAATTACTATTAAAGTGCATCAGCACAGTGTAGATGACAACTATATGATCCCAAGACACAGTTTAACAATCGATACTTAATTATATAAAAAACTCAACAATAACGTAATTTTATTATTTGTCCTATTTTCAAGAATTTTACAATATTAAAGATGCAACTTAATTAGGACTATTTGGTACTCTTAATTATAGATATCTTTTGTTGATGTTTCAATTAAGTGTTCTTTATTCACACTTCAATTTGAGATATATAGTTTAAACTTGTGTATTAAACATAGACTTAATACGATTTCAGTCAGAAAAATGTAAGATAATAAAAAATAAAAAATCGCATGACAGAATCAAGTTAACTCAGAAGAAGAGGACACTTTAATATAATTTAAATATATTTAAAAAATAACTCAAAGTTGATACCAACAAATTAAGAAAAAAAGAATCCAAAGGATTTTTTCTTTCTTTTTATCTATTTGCCATCCGTTAACCCATAGTTAATATACAGTTTCTTGGTAAATATCCAATAATAATTTATAGATATATCCATTTTTAATAATTAAAAGATAATAAATACAATAATATTCTTTTGTTTACAATGTACGAATATAGATCAGATAATAACGTCGTCAGCATCCAACCAAATATTTCGTGACTTCGTATATGTCGTCGTATACCTACTCCTTTCGATCCATCCGATAAATTATAAGATGGGCGCCCAACCCCAACATGAACATGATGATGTTGTCTTGTTTTGCATTTGTTTTCTTTTCTTGTAGGAGGATCACCAGCGACTTCCTACACTACGACACAACGATCCATTGAGAACCTGCATGCTCTTCGGATGGCACAATGATCATATTCTTGTCTAGCTTTGTGGAACGTAACATTGTTGTTGTCATGCATGTGCATATATATTGTGTCGTCATGATCGATCTAGAGGAAGTCGATGTTGTGGTAGGCAGCCACTTGTTTGCACGAGAAATTCTGGCTGGGATGGAAGGGTGGAGGATAGGGGGAGCTGTGCGAAGAAGGATTTAAAGCAAAGCTACTATATATGAATGGGATCAAGACACGAAAGAGATGTCACGCCCCCGAATTTTTACATGCACAACGGGATGATCCGACGACATGACCGGAAAAATTAACCCCTTAAAAACATCGATTTGGGGAAATTGAAGACAACTAGGTCACAGTTTATAGATCCACAAATTCAAATTAAATACATTGCTATGCTATAATCTAAACAAATCTAGTTACCACCTAAATTATAAGAATCATCCAATTTGCTTTCTCGGGAATCAATCCATCACGCTTCTGCTGCGCTAAACCTGATTACTTGAAAATTGATAAGAGGATTGGAATGAGTACGACGACTCAGTAGACACCCTGTCATCCGCCAAATCGGATAGCCGAAAAGCCCTAGATGTTGTTTAAATAAGTACCCAAACCTACACCGCTTGTATGTAAATATAGAACTAGTCAATATATTAAGTATTTGACTTAAATCACACATTTTTAAACTTTCAACCAGCACCTAGGATAACCCCAACCAGCACCTATATGCACATAACCTGACATAAAAAGATGGTATGAACATATGCATAGACACCTATATTCACTAATCAGATCGGATGTGTCGGGATCAAATTATTGTTGTACCAGAGGCGATTGTTTTTTTATTTTATTAATATAATATTCTGACAGTAGATCCATGCTAATTCTAAGAGCATCGATCAGATTATATTAATAGTTCTAGGGCTATATCATTACATCATGATTGTTTATTTTGAATCTTAAAGATAAATGAAGCTAGAAATAACTTTCTGTATCTCTAATATTTTGTCTTTAGTTCTATAGATATCCCAAAAATAAGATTTAGGTTCTCTAGGAGATATTTTAAATATACAGATTAAAATGTAATTCATACAAATCTCTGGGGATCGAAATATAATAACTGAGAAAGTTATGTCTAATTTCCAATGTTTGCGGGGACTAGATTAAAAAAAGATCTTTAAAGAAAACCAAGTCGGTGGTGTAACGAGAGATGATGTACGCGATGCACCACACCACACGGAAGCTCATCTCGCCGGGTTATGGCACCCGACGAGGAAGAGGGCGGAGCTGCCGTCCCCGGAGCAGGAGCAGGAGGGGGCGACGAGACCCGGGACTGGTCGGAGATGACTCCGGTATGCCTGACCATCGTATTTCGCAAGCTTAGCCTAGAGGACCTATGGAAGGGCGCGATGCGGGCGTGCCGCTCCTGGCGTGAGGCAGCAAAGGACCCGTCCCTCTTTACATCCTTTGATCTGGAGCCCTCCTTCGACGCCGAGGGGAGTGGCAACCCATCGGATGTCGCCGCCTGGTGGACACCAGCGTTCCGGCGCCGCATCGATTCCATGCTTCGCTCCGTCGCCGAATGGACCGGCGAGTCCCTTCGGGAGGTTCGTGTCCGCCACTGCTCCGACGCTTCGCTGACCTTCGTTGCTGAGAGGTAAAGGTCATACACTCATACTTTCTTCGGATCAACGATGATGTGTGGCAGATGGCTTATGTTAAGATCTCGGTTAACGGATTAGAATTGTGCTTTTAGGCAGTAATAGTACGTCCTTCAGATCTCTGGAGCTATTTGATCGATTGGGGACTCTATGGGATCTATCCGACTACGGAATTGCGAGGAAAGGCTTATGAGATGGGGCTGTTTATGCTTTTGTTGACGAAGCTATGTATGATTTCTAATCGAGTGGGTCAATAGATATGATGAGATAGCATCTCTGTTGCAGCAAATTCACAGTAATATGAGCACCGTCTATCTAAAGATATAAATGGAAAACAACATGCGGACAAGGAATCGAGAAATTAGGGAGTTTCTGTTTTAAAAGACTTTGGCCAAGAAAGTACGAGATATAGAGCTATTAAGTTGAGAGCAGGTCGTTGATAGTAATCTTTTCCGGAAGA
The DNA here is from genome assembly GCA_036172225.1 of Cryptocoryne crispatula var. balansae. Taxonomy (NCBI): domain Eukaryota; kingdom Viridiplantae; phylum Streptophyta; class Magnoliopsida; order Alismatales; family Araceae; genus Cryptocoryne; species Cryptocoryne crispatula. Next base: position 42,720,870 of record CM069927.1, on the reverse strand, counting down.
AACTCTGCATGGTCAAAGAGGAATATTCATCAGGATTCATACTACCGTGTAAACGTTCCTGAATCCTAAGACATGGTGACTATCACAAATTTGCCTTAATATTAGTTAACCGGCTTCTAATATCCACGTAATTCAATTAGCTTGGTAGCCATTTCTGTTGAATTCTACTTCAATCATTAAAAACAGAAATACAGCAACACAAACTTTCTTTTTCACGGTTTGATTCAAATGAGTAGATGGTTTAGATGATAATCTGGCATACCAAGACATGATGAGTCATGAAGTGATTTGCAAGGGGAGTAAAAAGGATAATATATGACTCGAAGATATATGTTTCTTTTATATTTGATGTAGGTTTATGCTTAATGTCTTCCTCAGATTTGCCTATTTCATGCTTGCTCGTTATTGGTGGATTCCTTTGTTTGTTCATGGTTATCCTCAGGTGTTAGATACTTTCATCCCCAAGCTGCTATGTGTTTCCATTTTGTTAATAACTAAGTATGACCTGCCTTCTTTCAAAAATAGAAATGAAAAGAACAACATGGTCAGATTTATTCTTTCAAATTACTACCTGTTGACTCCTTTGGATCCATAAATTTGAGTACTTGGCAAAAAATAAAATAATCCTGCAAACATGGGTTTATAATCATAGCATAATAATGACCTTCCGACCTTAATGTATTGTATCTTTCTTTATCTCAAGGAAGCAATAACACAAAAACATTTCTTCTAACAGGAAAAAATGAAAACTGTTCTTGAGCCTTTTGTCACTGGCCCACCATACATCACACTGCCTACCCTGGTATTATGTTGTTTCATCTCTCTCTCTCTCTCTCTCTCTCTCTCTCTCTCTCTCTCTCTCTCTCTCTCTCTCTCTCTCTCCCTCTCTCTCCCCTAAGAACTAGGAAAGTAATTTATGGTTAGAACAGAAATTGTATGTACATGAACCATTGTAGTGGCTAGGAGAGGTTACTGAGAGTTAGATGGGAGTATGGCATTTAGGAGGTTGACTTGAGGCTATGATTTCAGAATCAGATTAGGGTATGATTCCTACATGACTTGGATTTGGATCAACCAAGTCAGCCAGTCAGCATGAAGCCAGGAGGATCCTCGATTGACCTGAGAAAAGAGAAAATACAGAAGTAAACAAATCATCTGCCTCTTTTTCCATGATTTGAAGCAGAAAATTTCAAGAAATGTAACTTACCAGAGATCACTAGTGTCCCGTCATCTGAAAGAGGCAGCGATGCCATAATGAAGGGATGTATACAGCCAGAGGCTCCATAGTTGAGAGGACTGTTCTCTAAGGCTCCCTCTGCCAGGGTCCCCACGGTCCCTGAGATTCCCGCTGTGGGAAGACCACAGGTTTCAAACATTAACAAGATACTTGTCACTAAGGCCTGGCTGCAAGCCCAAACAGAACTACTTTTTTTCTTTCTCCTGTTGCAGAACAGGATCAGCTGGTAGCCAATTTATCAATTGGTGATTCTGCAAATCATGGATCTATGTTTACTGCTTTAGGTCAAGATCTGAATTGGCTAACAAAAATATTGGAACCAACTGATCTCTAATCAGCTAATGCTGCACTAATCTTTGAACTTTTCGTCTGTTTTTTTTACTAAAATACAGATCACTTCCCTGTTATAATAGGATAAGAGTAGTTAGTATGGATTAGAAGCAGCAAATTATGCATTCAACATTCTGCAGGCATGGGGCTGAAGTGGCTTCTGTGTTGCCACACGCTCCCTATGATATGAATCCCAAGGCAGCTCTGATTTTTTATTTTCGTCAACGGTGCTCAAAATTTGGTTCACATGGCTGGGACATTGTGATGGGCAGCCTGAGTGGAAATACAAGGTCATCTTAACTTCTGTCGATGAAACAAAACTCTACCCCATTTTGCCAGTTGTTGGACTTCCCGTCTACATTTCAAAAATTTTCTCTATGCATACCACTTGTTCACACCTTTCTAAACTCACTCACTAGAGATGTAGAGGCCCTTCCTGCATCCGTAGTGCTCAACAGGGGCCACTTTTCCACTAGCGGATGACCCATTTTGTTGCTCATTGCAAGCTCCCCCCCCCAATCCTTTCTTGCTTCGTCATTATCTACTAAATGCCCCCTATATGTTCAGGTGGCCTGACTACAAACCAGCCCTAACTGTGGTTGGCAGCCCATCGCCAGAATGCTCTCTGCTTTGTGGTCGCTAAAACCTCCCTTACTCGGGATCTCCAGAACAACTGCAAAAGTCGATCATTGCACATACTTTCATATGTCTGTTGAGGATGAAATGTAGTGATAGGGTACACGCAACAGCTTTGGAATTTGAAGGTACGTATGACGATACCACTCGAGTTTCAATCGCAACATTTACTTGAGTGCTCTCTGTACTTTGATTCATTTCTCATTCTCCATACGTGTGAACTTCTGCTGAAAACTTTAGTGCAGCAAAAACTTTAGTGCAGCAAGCGTCTTGGCCATTTTTTTCAATTCTCTTGTGTTTGATGCTTAATGCAGGTCGCCTAATCTCCAGATTCTCTCCATCAGAAGTTCTCAGAATGTGACGGATTCATCGATGGCAAAGATCGCACTTTTCTGCCCCAAGCTGCAGGAACTTGATATTAGCTACTGTTATGATGTTTCTTTCACATCCCTTGAGCTCATCGGACAGGCTTGCCCTCACATGAAAATATTGAAAAGGAATTCATTAAATTGGTTAGATCCTTCTCAGCATGTAGGCGTGGTTCCTGCAGAATACCTGAATGCCTGCCCTCAAGATGGGGATGAGGAGGCTGCTGCCATAGCCATCGGGAAGTTCATGCCCAATCTGAAGCAGCTTGAGATGCGGTTTTCAAAGCTGACAGCCCGTGGACTTGGCTCGATCGCCGAGGGATGCAGAGACCTGGAGAGCCTGGATCTGTTCGGATGCGCGAACCTGACTAGCAGGGCGATCGAGCAGGCTACCCTCAACCTGAAGAATCTGAAGTCACTCGTGAAACCTAATTTCTACATCCCGCGGTCTGTCTTCCACACAGAAAGGTATGGCCATTGGCGCCTGTATGATGAGCGCTTCCAGACGAATGTTTTCCAGATCTAACTGGGCATGGATAGCTTCGTCGTGTGGCTTCAATTTCACTTGGTGTCTGTATGAACCCTAGGCTGCATCCAGGATTTCTCCTCGTAATGGGGGGCTCCTGGCTTTACATACATATTATATGATCTGAGGTTGGTATTGTGTTAAACTGATGCATGTTCCAAATCAGGCGTTTCCAATCTAAAATCTGAATTTCATCGACTTCTATGTTCCTGTTTTGTTTTTTCTTTCAGTTCGACAATCTTTCTGGGGAAGAGCCGAGGATAACACCCATTTATATAATTTGTCTATTTTCAAGTCTTGTTATCATTAGGCAAGAAATTATTGTCCTAACTTGTCTCCTAATCTGATATAGTGACTCTTCGATCGAAGAAAAACTCTCCTGCTACGCAGCATATTTTGGATCCTTGTTGAATAAACACTGTTAAGTTTTCTTCTTTTTTTTGGAGAGGACTAGTTGCTGCAGCAGGGAGGGAGAGAGAATGATATATAATTTCCATCTCTCTTCACTTTTTAAAATTGTGAATTTTATAATAATTGATATTCTACCTATCTCCTGTAAAAGTTGAGAGAGAACACAAGAAATCGCTTTCAAAAGACAAAAAAGAAGAAGCTCAGATTGTTACAAATCTAAAAGTCTCACGTACATTTGAATGAGATTATGTTCTTTCAAAGATATTAATGATTAAACCCTTTTTCCATTATCTGAATCAAACGCATGTGAAGTCATTCAACCTCTTGACAAAGAGAAACCGAATGCAAAGCACATAATTTTCATTACTTATTTTTTTTAAAAAAACACGGGACTTCGAGGGTTTTTTTCCCCTTAGAGGCGGAAAACTACTCTCTTTATTTTTTTCCATTTCAAAACAAGGCCACCAAACCAACGGTTGGCATCTCCAAGGGCGCGCTTCATTTCCTGATCTCCGGCCTCTTCGAGCTGACTCAGTAGGACTCGGGCTCCACCCTCTTCTGCCACGTCCGCTCACCGAGCCACGACTCGGGCACCGCAGGTCGCAAGACCGCCCCGAGGAAGCAGATCAAGTCCAGAAATTTCTCGTTTTCCCCCCTCTCACCCAATCTGGGAAAAAAAATCCAGAGAAGAAAACCGCTTTGATGATTCCGACGGCGGCGGACCTGGCCGCCTCTCTGCCCCCGGGCCCCGGCGCCTTGAAATGAATATACACACTCGAATCTCGCTCCCATCCTGCTTTTCTTCGTCTTCTTTTCTTCCTCCCTCCAGCGGTGGTATCCTCCTCTCTTGCCATTTGTCCCCTGTGGTCGCCGTATCGTCGGGTCTTCTCACCATGCGAGTACGCTCTCCATCCGTCGGCTTCATATTTATGTTCTCCAGCCATCCTTGATCGCGGGACTGGTTAGCCACTTCACCCTCTGATCCTTTTTTTTTGACCTTTTGCCCCGTCGTTGTATGGTCCGGACGCGTTGTACGCGTAGCGCCCTGGGTGGAGTTCGACTCAATGCTAAGATTTCAGAGTTCTCTCGTCGAGGATGTTGGATAGGATGACGACATGACCTTGATAAGAACGCGTATTTTATGCTACCCGGTTCTGTAACCTGACAATTCCCTGGTTTTTGCCGCGTGGAATTGCCGCCCCGATTGCTTGTCGTTCTTCCCGTGGCAAGACTTGAGATTTTCTTTTTCTTTTCATAGTGGATTATGGTTTATTCGGACATGTATTTGGATAAGGACTCTCGAAGGAGCTAAATTCAAGCTTTCTAGAACCGAAGCTGCTTTCTGGACTAACACCGGGGAATGTCTCCGCCAAGAATCTAGTTCACCGTCCGATGCCATTGTTCATGGATAATAAAATGGGTGGCTCCAATCCACGGGTGACTTAATTAGCATCATTTTTTAGTGTGATTCTCAGTTAGGATATCAATATCTTTTATTCCCTGGAATGAGCGTGTGCCATTGGCATGGTCTGCATGATCATATTTTGCTTATATAATACTTGATTCCCGTTTTGGTGTTATCCGCACAGCATTTTAGTGTTTCTCTTCTTGATGGTTTAGTGAATACACGTTAGGCGTAGTATTTATGCCAGGGGATGGGCTTACAAATAACATATCTGGGTATCTTTATTAGATTATCAGTTGCATTAATCATTCGGTCCTGAATGTTGCTGTCAAAATTTAAGCTTATTGGCTTTTACTTTCCTCAGCTATTAGGTTTTTGTGGGAGGTCAATGAGTTCCATAATTGTATAGTTTTCCACTTAAAGTTAATTTCACAGACACTTTGACTCCTCGTATGCACTCTCAGTTGGCTACAAGATCCAACCTGTCAGATTAGGCCTTAACCATAACCTGTTGGAGGATATCCAGAGACTTTGAAGGTGTATGCTTATATACTTTTGCACTTCATTAAGTGTTTCTCCTGGTTTTATAAAGAAAATGTATTAGTTAATATTAGCGTTGATGCTTCTGATCTTTTTTGAGCAGATGGGAATCTATCTTAGTTCTCCTAAAACTGATAAATTATCTGATGATGGTGAAAATGGGAGGCTTAGGTTTGGTTTATCATCTATGCAAGGATGGCGTGCCACCATGGAAGATGCAGTGAGTTCTAACTGAACCTTTTGTATGGTAATTTTTTTCTTTTTCCCTTTAAAAAGCAGATATTTCATATTTGGAGATGTTAAAGAGCCAAGGAGGAAAAAAAAATATAGTCTCACTTTAATGGATAATAAGCACCTTATGCACCATGACCATGGTCGGCTGTTAAAGAGGTACCCAATTTCTTGTGCATGCAGTTTTTAACAGATCAAACGCATTGCCCTGAAGGTGTAGCCTCACCAATTTGCGCTCAATGGAAAGTGCATAATTTTCATGTAACTAATGAACGAAGGCACTTAAGAATGTTGGCTTCTCTTCTTCTGATGTTCAAGATGTATGCAGTTTCAAAAGAAGCCAGACTAAGAAAAGGACTCAATAAAACTCTTATTGTGGATTTTTTTATTATGTGTTTCACCAATGCTCACAAACAATAGCCCAATTTTGTCAAAACCCCATCTCTATTTTATTCAGGTTGACATCATTTTTTTTACTTTCCTGTTTTTCTTTTATATGTACATAGTGATAAGACGCAGCAGAGATTGTCAAAGGTTGTCTATGTAGCCAGAGGCGCGAGGCGGGCAAGGCGAGGGATGCCTTGCCTCATCTCATTGCCTCTGATGACAAAGGCGAGCCCTCCACAGCATTCTGCCTGCATGGCGATCGCCTAGGCGATATGGGCCAAGGCCACGCTAGGTGATTTTGCCTCACCTTGTCACCTAGGTGACTGAGGTGCTTGCCTCCAGTAACATAGAAGGTTGCCTTGCTTAAATAGTCTATGTGATCGTCTCTGATTCATATTTGCATGAATTATTAATGTATAATGTTAGTATGTAAAAAAAAATACACAACAAGTCATCAATGCATTATTAAGGACATGCATTCTAAACATTAATACATTATATGGTTTAAAATTTATTTATATTAAGAGTATGTCTGCCTTTGGACCTTCAGGCAAAGAAGGTCCCTCACCTCATGCAGTAGCCTCAACTGCGACCATTCTTTATGAGTTGTTTAGATTATGGTATACATTCTCCTTTTTTTGCATAGGTACCTTCACACTACAAATGATGCTTTGGTCAATCAATGCCAACACATGCACCTAACTATGTTTGTGTGTATTGTTATCCTTTTATGATACAATCTATAGACAAGGACATGTCCAGTTCACCAGAAACCACCCAGTCTTATTATTTATTGAAGTATAATGAAAATAGGCACAGATGTTACAAAGAAATAAAACTGCAAATCATGAAATGACCACTAGCATTTCCCATATTAACCATTTGTGAAAATTTAATCAATTTCGTGATGGTACCTGATAAAGTTCAGTAGACATTTATTCTGGAAAAAAAAGGGAAGACTGTTAGGTACTTAGATTAATGCCCCAGCTTTGTAGCATCTTTGTGCTAACAAGACATGAATGATTATTTAGTGGTGATAACTGTTTATATGTGCTTGATTGTTTTCCTGATGGTGAAATTGTTTTGTCTTATTTATTTTACCTTTTTATCTTTTTTCTAGCATGCTGCTTTCCCATGCTTAGACAATGCTACATCATTCTTTGGCGTTTACGATGGCCATGGAGGTATTTGACAATTTTATTATTTCCATTTTCTGGATCTGGTGTATTCCAAGTCTTTAAGTTTGCAAAAAACTGTCTAAAACTACACTAATTTTTGAGATTTCTAGGATAATCATCTGGTTCTGTTCCTTCATGGTCCATCAACTGTATGTGTTCAGCAACACCAAGTTTCTTTTGCAAATCTCCCTGTTAACATTCATGCATATGTAATAAGGAATCACTGCTTGGAAGATGCTGTTACTTTTTTTGCTTGTTGGAAGCAACCGTGTATTGAAAAATTTATGTTCTGTGACTTATGTCTGTAGGACGTTCTTATCCCAATATTTGTGAGTCTGACATGTTTTTACAAACTTATGAAATGGAGGTAGATGGTCATTTCTCAAGGAGAAAATAAAAAGGAAGGAGAGAAATGAATATATAGGGGAAAGGCAAAATCTCCTAGGAAGCCAGGTGAATATCCCAGAAGCATACATGCATGTCAATGCTGAATGCAGGGAGACATGCAAAGCATCCCAAACCTGGAAAACACCTACACCTGTTATGACATTGGGACTTACTACCAAGCATGATACTTCCATGTAATGAACATCATAACTTCATACTTCCTCTTCGAATTAGTGGAAATGCTATTAGACATCAGTAAGTGCTTCACACGAGGCTCTAAAACTCGTAATATAAAGAAGGGGAAAGATTTGTTGCTAGAAATTAGCCAGAAAATATGTTGTTCTTCCATGCCTAGTGATACAAAATGCAGGAAACAGTTCATACTCAGCGCCATCCAATTTTCCCAAGGGTGGGATGCTAGTGGTGTATGAAGTCAGCTGCTCTCTAACCTCCCTTTTAAACTGCAGAAAATAACCAAAAAAGGAGCAACATAGACTAAAACATATGTGCTTAGATCCACTGTTGTGCGTACTTAACAGAATTTCTGTCAGCTGGACTTTTGAGATAATAAGCATAAATATTCTTGAAGCATCATGCAAACACGTCTTCATGCCTTTTATGTGTTTTAGTTATTACAGTTTTTGTTGTAATTAGTGTTTGATCATTGCAGGGAAAGTAGTTGCAAAGTTTTGTTCAAAATACTTGCATGCTGAAGTACTCAAGGATGGAGCCTATTCATCTGGTGATTTGGGTACCTCACTTCAAAAGGCCTTCTTCAGGTTTTTCTGATGCTTTCTTTTCTTTACACATGCCATTATATCTCTGGTGAGGACACCCGAAATTTAAATCGATTTGGGAAGTTTTATAGCCGTCGGCAGAAAGACAACCTGTGGATAGGAGACGTTGGATTGTCCTATTAAAATTTTAAGGGCCATTTACGCTATGGACTGGACCAGCCTACCAGCGTATTGGACCTGAAGCTGCTGAACTATTTCGTTAAAGGCCAATGTGGCATATGAGCGAATGGGCTTAATGTCACCCGGGGCCCAATACGCTCTACTGTTTTGTCCTTTTCCTACCTTTGTTTTCCATGTCCCTATAAAGGGATGATGTACAGCGACGATGAGAGATATGAAGGAACATTCGAATGAGTATTATTTCCTCCCGTTGGTTTTTTTTAACATTCCGGTTTTACCCCCTTAGCTGTCTTTAAAGTAGTGACATATCGATAGCTCTCCCTTTTATCTCTCTCGATGGAGGACTTTCGGCGGGCGAACCCTAGCTGCTACCATGGCGATGGCGGCCCTCCCTTCCCTTTTCCATAACGTAGCCCTAGTTGTTCTACTCTTGCGTACATCCTCTTCACATACTGGTTCCTGTCCACAGCGCTACTTTGATGGCTCCATTGGTGATCGAAAGTTGGGCTTCTACGGCAGATCCTGAAGTCGACCACTCCGTCTGCAAGGATCCATCCTCGGTTTCCTCTTAATCCAACTGAAGCGGCCGTCTCCTATGAACGTTCCATGGTGCTGACTGGTTCCATCTCTGTCACGACGGTTGATCAACTTCCATAGCTCCTGGGAATCCCTCTCGGATCTGGCTCCTTTTCGTTTCCTGCGGGTTTAAAGCTCAGATAAGTCATCAAATGCTCCCGGACATCCTGTGGTGGTTCGCATGCTACCTATTTTGGTTCTGTCCGACGTTTTATTCCAGATCAGTAGCTTCCGGCTATGGCCAAGCCATGTCGGTTCAAGGCTAACTAGAAATGGTCCTCCTCTCTGCTGAAACCGTGGATTCTTGTAGCTATTCTAGTTCAGTGGAATGTCCGCCTTGACAATGGGCTGGAGACTAATCCCGAACTAGTCCTGCGGGTCATTTACAGTTGATCTCGGCGATTTGAACTCGTTTGTTGGCCGCAACATTCTTGATGAGCTCATTGAGTTATGACATCAGAGTTGGATGAGATCTGAAGATCAGTGATTAACAGTCCCTCCCTCGCCTAACTTCTTAGTCCCTCCCTCGGATTCGGGAAATGATGTTTGGTGCTGCATCCTTATGAATCACTATGATTCTGGTTCGGTTATTTTCTTGATGACAGAGTTCTAGTATTCTTACTCTGGCTGGTCCTCACTCAGGTGGTTGCCCTTGATGAGGCTAAGTCCCACGAACGCTGGTAGCGGTTTTACGATAACGAGATATCTAGTGTTTTCACTACTGGTCCTACTCAGGTGGTTGCCCTTCGAGCGTGGACTTAGTCCACGATTCTTTGGTAGCGATTTGTCATTTGGTTATCTCTTGACGATCTTGCTGTGTGCCTCTTTGGAGCTACCGGTTGACGTCAAGTTCAGCACCACCCTGGAAGTCAGGGTACTGATCCCAACCAATTTAACCATCTGCTGGTCAGCTCGTGCTATATGCGATCTTCCCTTGCTGCTGATTCATATGAACTGGATTTTTGTTGATGGCAGCTCGTCAACCTGATTGTGAACACCCGCCACATTCGATTTGTTGATCCTATACCGTCCTGCGAGACGTGGATCTTAGTTTTATTTTAGAAAGTTGTAAAGTCCTTAATTCCTCTAAAGTGTATAAGGTTGGGTGTTCATAGCCGGTAGCCGACACCAGCGTTTCGACGTGGAGGTACGTCTCTTACCTTAACCTTGGATGTTTACTTTGTTCTCTTTTATTACGCGTTTAACGCCATGCTCGATTATGCGTAGGATCCTAGCCCATTTATCTCGAAAGAAGTTGGCGTACGTATGAATACTTTGAGTTGACTTTAATTTCTTTGAAAACTACTTAAATCAACTTCGTTAATTGAGGAATTGGTAACCACGTTGGTAGAGAGTAAACTTGTTTAAGATTTCTTTGGTTACTCTTTTTGGGAAATAGCTACTGGTCCAATTTCTATTAATAACATTTTAAAACCGATTTTGAACTTTAAAATTGACGATTAAACCGATCTGTTGGTAATTTTAGTGTGCTATAGTAATCGCAAGTCCTTTTCTCTCGATCTGTTGTCGTCCCGCATCAACTTGGTATCAGAGCACAGTTAGAGTCTAGGACTTGCATTGCGTCTGTTGCATTTCATTTTGTTTGACCATTTCATTCATATAGTTTGCATGACCACTAGGAGAGGAACATCCTACCAGGTCAATATGTCAGGGTCTAACAGTGAACCATCCTCCTTAGAAACCCATTTAGCCCAGCTAATTGACCGATTTGAACATTTTGAGGGTTTTATGAGAGGAGTGAATGAGAGGTTTGACCACCTTGACCAGACTCTTCATGAACTCAATGAAAGAGTCACTGGATTAGAGAACAGACCTGGTTTAGCGAGGTTGTAGGACCTAGAAATATGAATTTTTGATTGGCACTGAACCACCTCGATTCCCTCGGGATCCTAGGAATTTGAATTTTCCGGGGAGGAATCCCGATTTCGTGAACCTCCATACGCAACAACCTCTTTTTATTCCACCTCCTCCTTTTATTCCTCGACCTCCGAGTTTTCACGACCACCGTTTCCTTTTCAACCACAATATCGAACAGGAATTTCGAGTTCGGGGAATGGGTGCTAGACGAAGGAGAGAAAGGCTGAAGAGAGATGCCTTAGAAACATTAAGGTGGATGCCCCGAACTTTGAGGGTTCATTAGACCACCAGGTGCATATGGTGGGCGAGGATGGATCATTACTTTGATTGGTACGATGTCTAGGAAGCTAGAAAGGTTAGGTTTGCGAAAATGAAACTCTTAGGACAGTAAGGTTCATTGGAATAACATAGAATCTTTGCTTAGGCGAGAGACGGCGAACGATCCAGGAGCGGGAGGAGATGAAAGCGAATTGAGAGAGAAATATCAACCCTCGGGCCTCGTCTTACGGACAAATCTTTGGTTGATAAATGGCAAAGTATCACCCTTTGAGGAAATCGTAGTGCATCTGGTTACATTGCAGAGTTTGATGACTACCTCCTAAGGTGTGGTATCCAGGAAGATGAGATGATGACACTGTCCAGATTCAGGAAGGGACTTAGGCCAGAGCTTAGGAGAGAGTTGTTTAGGCAGTCTGTTTCAACCCTTGATCATGCTTATGAGGTTGTTATACAATTTGAACAGTTTGAGACTGTGCAGGAACCACCTAGGCATAAGTATCTTCAGGCTCCTAATCATGATTCTCGTGGTGAGATTCCCTCGAGCCGTCTCTAGAATTCCGATTTCACTAATCCTAGACCTTCGTTTCCACGAAACGAGAGGAACTCGACGAATATTCCTCGAGATGCTTTGGTCCCCGATTCCTTCTCTTAAAGCACCTCTTGTGATTCCACTTATAAGAGAGAAGCAGGGGAAAGCAACTTTGTTGTTGCGAGGCAAGATAGTAAAATTCGGTGCTTTGGTTGTGGAAAAATGGGACATTACAAGTCTCAATGCCCTTGAAATCGATCATCATTATGCATTGAGGGTTTTCCGAGATGAGAACCGGGATCCCGACCTACCGACTTTGTAGTGTATGAGGTCGATCGGGAATTATTAAAAGAATTTGAGGAAGATGAGATTGACCCGAGTCAGCCCAACACTTAGAAGATGAAACCAGAGTAGGGGTGGTGAGGTGTACTTTTACCCAGTCTATTTCAAATGATGATTGGAGGAGGACTTCAATCTTCCATACCTTCTTTAGGGGCGAAAGGAAAGGGTGGCAAGCTCGCAATAGATAGTGGGAGTTGCGTCGATGCCGTATCCACTTGTCTTTGTTTTGAAACTTGGAGCTTACTCCCTGCGACCATCCTAACCCCTATAAGTCTCTTGGGTAGAACTCCACCTCCATTCTGTGCATAGATGTTTGGTTCTATACAACTTCCTCGTTATACGCCCGTATGGTGTGATGTACTTCGTGGAAGTGGGAAGTATCATCTTGGGGCGACCATGGCTTTTTGATGTTGATGCTACCTTGCATGGTAGATCAAACATCTGTAAATTCACCTCTGATGGGAGACAGATTATTCTATCTCCTACCCCACCTTCTTTACCTAAGAATTCAAATGATCCTTCCAGCTCACAAACAACACCTTCCCCAGGTCCAGTTGACTCCTCTAAAAAGTTAGGGGAAAAGCCTCATATTCAAAAATGCATTTCGAAATGCGAGGGCTTAAACGAATCGAGCGGTTAAAGCTCGGCAAAATCCAACGGTAGAGAGGTTTCTTTAGCCCTTTATAGGAACACCCGGACTTCTTCGCATCCTTGGTGAGCGTGAATTCGAAATTCGAGTAGAAATGGTCTATCTTTCTTTGTGGTAGCTAAGGAAGCTGACAAAACCCCCCAAAAAGTTGAGGTTGAACCAGAAGTTCAAAAACTTTTACGTATGAGTTCCGCGATGTCTTTCTGCGATGAACTCCCTGCGGGGTTACCACCCACGTAGAGAGGTACAACATGCCATAGATGCGGTAGGGATCCACCTTACCAAAGTACGCCCCGTTATAGGATGGATCCAAAGTCCCGTAGGGAACTCGAAGGCGAGTAGAGGAGGTTTCCTTTGAAAAGGGATACATTAGAGAGAGCATGAGCCCATGTGCTGTTCCTGCATTGCTAGCTCCAAAGAAAGATGGAACATGGCGCATGTGTGTTGACAGTAGGGCAATAAATAGAATTACTCTCAAATACCGTTTCCCTATACCACGTTTGGATGACATGTTTGACATGTTAGCTGGGGCGGTCATTTTCTCTAAAATTGATTTGAAGAGTGGATATCACCAAGTGAGGCTTAGACCAGGTGATGAGTGGAAAACTGCCTTTAAGACTAAGGATGGACTGCATGAGTGGCTTGTGATGCCACTTTGGGCTCTCAAATGCCTTTAGTACCTTCGAGATTGATGAACCTAGTCCTTAAGCCATTTATTGGGTTGTTTGTGGTAGTTTATTTTGATGATATTCGATATATAGCCTATCCCGGGCGAACATATAGGACATCTTAGGCGGAGTTTGTCGAAGCCTTAAGAAAGAAGAAAATTGTTTGGAAATTTTAAGAAATGTTCTTTCCTCGCTCCCATGTGCGTTCTTGGGCTTCGTAGTCTCTACAGGATGGTGTACGGAATCAGAAAAGTCGAAGCTATTCTTGGTGGCCTACTCCTAAAAACATCCATGATGTTAGGAGTTTTCATGGCTTGGCTACTTTTTACAGACGTTTCATTAGGGGATTTAGCACAGTTACAGCCCCTATCACAGACTGCCTCAAGAAAGGCAATTTCTAGTGGTCAAAGGCAGCTGAAGCTGCATTTGTCTCTTTGAAACAGTTTATGACTCAATCTCCTGTCCTTAAACTTCCAGACTTCTCTTTAGTCTTTGAGGTTGCATGCGATGCATCCGGGATTGGCATAGGAGGAGTTCTCTCACAGGAAGGTCATCCAATAGCCTTTTTAGTGAAAAATTGTCGGTGCGATTGAGATATTCTACCTATGATAAAGAGTTTTTATGCCATTGTACGAGCACCGAAATATTGGCGGCGTTATCTCTTTGTCTAAGAGAGTTTGTCTTATTTTCTGACCATGAAGCTTTGAGATACCTTCAGGCCCAAAAGAAATTGAACCCTAGGCATAGCCGTTGGGTGGAATACATTCAGGCCTTTACTTTTGTCTTGAAACATAAACCTGGAACAGAGAATAGAGTGGCTGATGCACTTAGCAGGAGAATCATTTTGCTTAATTCCTTCGGTGCGAGAAGCCATAGGCTCCTTGAGTGTGGAAGAATACCATGTTGCCATTTCTTTGCTGAAATTTATGCAACTACGATTCTAGGTTCGTCTAGGAAATTTCTTTGATTTTCCGATCCGAGGGTTACTTATTCCATGGTAATCGTTTGTGCATTCTAGAACTTCTTTAAGAGATTTCCTAGTTTGGGAACTTCATTGTGGAGGATTGGGTGGTCATTTTGGCCGAAAGCAGAGACCATTGAATTGGTCGTGCATCGTTTTTGCGGCTGCGGAGGGATGTTGCGAAATTGTGTCCCAGTGTTACACTTGCACCGCGTCAAAGTTCGAGGAAGCGAGAACAACACTGGATTATACACTCCTCTTCCCATTCCAGAAATTCCTTGGCAGGATTTGAGCATGGATTTCGTGCTTGGATTACCCAAAACTCCTAGGAGGTATGATTCGATCTTGGTAGTGGTGGATAGATTTTCGAAAATGGCACATTTCATTCCTTGTGCCAAAACTTCTGACGCTTCCATCATTGCTAGGTTATTCTTGAAAGAAATTGTCAGGCTCCATGGGCTACCAAAAACCATTGTCACTGATCGAGATGTAAAATTTGTGAGCTATTTTTGGAAAACACTTTGGCATGTTACATTTGGGAACCAAATTGAAATTCTCTAGTGCTTACCATCCTCGAACAGGTAAACCGAAGTTGTGAATAGAAGTTTAGGTGATCTGCATTGAGATGTCTTGTTAGGGACCATGCTAGACCTTGGGATTGCATCCTACCTTTAGCTGAATTCGCCTACAATGACTCTGTCAATAGAACTACAGGTTTGTCCCCTTTTGAAATTGTATCGAGCCATAGGCCCGGAGACACGTTGACACAGGTTGCTACCCCGCTCGTACGCATAAAATGTCTGCATCGGTGAATCACTTGCCGACGTATAATCTGCATGGCCGGATCCGAAAGCGTATAGAGAGTCGGTATGCTCGCTATAAGAACCGGGCGATCTACATAAACGTCGAAAAGAGTTTAAGGTTGGTGATTGTTATTATCGAGTTCGTCTGAACGGTTTCCCGCGGGGAACCGTTAAGAAAGTGCACAAGGGGTCATGGACCTTTTAAGATAACTAAAAGAGTCGGTAACAATGCTTATGTTCTTGATTTACCGATGGACTATGGTATCGATCCGATTTTTAACGTTTCGATTTAATAGCTTTTGACGCCGACTTCTTTACTAGTGAGTTCACTAAACCTTATTTTCCGAATACGAGTGAACTTTCGGAGAGTCCGCAAAGCCGATCTTCTAGGCGGCGTGAGCAAGTAAGGCATAATTGATGAACAGGTAACTACATCTAAGGACGGTTTGAGTCATCGTTACCTCGTACGTTGGAAAGGTCGGCCGAACAGTGACGATTCATGGATATCCAGAGATGAATTACAGAGCATTGAGCCAGACATGGTAGAAAATTATGATTCGACGGAGTCGAATTCTCCTCAGCCAGGAGGAGTTGGTGAGGACACCCGAAATTTAAATCGATTTGGGAAGTTTTATAGCCGTCGGCAGAAAGACAACCTGTGGATAGGAGACGTTGGATTGTCCTATTAAAATTTTAAGGGCCATTTACGCTATGGACTGGACCAGCCTACCAGCGTATTGGACCTGAAGCTGTTGAACTATTTCGTTAAAGGCCAATGTGGCAGATGAGCGAATGGGCTTAATGTCACCCGGGGCCCAATACGCTCTACTGTTTTGTCCTTTTCCTACCTTTGTTTTCCATGTCCTTATAAAGGGATGATGTACAGCGACGATGAGAGATATGAAGGAACATTCGAATGAGTATTATTTCCTCCCGTTGGTTTTTTTTAACATTCCGGTTTTACCCCCTTAGCTGTCTTTAAAGTAGTGACATATCGATAGCTCTCCCTTTTATCTCTCTCGATGGAGGACTTTCGGCGGGCGAACCCTAGCTGCTACCATGGCGATGGCGGCCCTCCCTTCCCTTTTCCGTAACGTAGCCTGGTGTTCTACTCTTGCGTACATCCTCTTCGCATGCGGTTTTGTCCCGGCGGCGCTACTTTGATGGCTCCTCGTTGGTGATCGAAAGTTGGGCTTCTACGGCGGTACGAAGTCGACCACTCCGTCTGCAAGGATCCATCCTCGGTTTCCTCTTAATCCAACTGAAGCGGCCGTCTCCTATGAACGTTCCATGGTGCTGACTGGTTCCATCTCTGTCACGACGGTTGATCAACTTCCATAGCTCCTGGGAATCCCTCTCGGATCTGGCTCCTTTTCGTTTCCTGCGGGTTTAAAGCTCAGATAAGTCATCAAATGCTCCCGGACATCCTGTGGTGGTTCGCATGCTACCTATTTTGGTTCTGTCCGACGTTTTATTCCAGATCAGTAGCTTCCGGCTATGGCCAAGCCATGTCGGTTCAAGGCTAACTAGAACTGGTCCTCCTCTCTGCTGAAACCGTGGATTCTTGTAGCTATTCTAGTTCAGCGGAATGTCCGCCTTGACAATGGGCTGGAGACTAATCCCGAACTAGTCCTGCGGGTCATTTACAGTTGATCTCGGCGATTTGAACTCGTTTGTTGGTCGCAACATTCTTGATGAGCTCATTGAGCTATGACATCAGAGTTGGATGAGATCTGAAGATCAGTGATTAACAGTCCCTCTCTCGCCTAACTTCTTAGTCCCTCCCTCGGATTCGGGAAATGATGTTTGGTGCTGCATCCTTATGAATCACTATGATTCTGGTTCGGTTATTTTCTTGATGACAGAGTTCTAGTATTCTTACTACACTGGTCCTCCTCCAGTGGTTGCCCTTCAGTGAGGCTAAGTCCCCTGAACGCTGGTAGCGGTTTTCTGATAACAGATATCTAGTGTTTTCACTACACTGGTCCTACTCCAGTGGTTGCCCTTCAGCGTGGACTTAGTCCCCTGATTGCTGGTAGCGATTTCTGTCATTTTGGTTATCTCTTGACGATCTTGCTGTGTGCCTCTTTGGAGCTACCGGTTGACGTCAAGTTCAACACCACCCTGGAAGTCAGGGTACTGATCCCAACCAATTTAACCATCTGCTGGTCAGCTCGTGCTATATGCGATCTTCCCTTGCTGCTGATTCATATGAACTGGATTTTTGTTGATGGCAGCTCGTCAACCTGGTTGTGAACACCCGCCACATTCGATTTGTTGATCCTATACCGTCCTGCGAGACGTGGATCTTAGTTTTATTTTAGAAAGTTGTAAAGTCCTTAATTCCTCTAAAGTGTATAAGGTTGGGTGTTCATAGCCAGCCGAGCCGACACCCACGTTTCGACGTGGAGGTACATCTCTTACCTTAACCTTGGATGTTTACTTTGTTCTCTTTCATGCGTTTAACGCCATGCTCAGTTGTGCGTAGGATCCTAGCCCGCTATCTCAAAGAAGTTGGCGTACGTATGAATACTTTGAGTTGACCTAATTTCTTTGAAAACTACTTAAATCAACTTCGTTAATTGAGGAATTGGTAACCACGTTGGTAGAGAGTAAACTTGTTTAAGATTTCTTTGGTTACTCTTTTTGGGAAATAGCTACTGGTCCAATTTCTATTAATAACATTTTAAAACCGATTTTGAACTTTAAAATTGACAATTAAACCGATCTGTTGGTAATTTTAGTGAGCTATAGTAATCGCAAGTCCTTTTCTCTCGATCCGTTGGCGTCCCGCATCAATCTCTCTTAAAGCTATTCCCAAAAAATAGAACATCTATATGCACATGGCTAGCAGAGTAGCACTGTAGTAAGAATATCTGTAATTCAGTAGCTTATACCGCTTGATCATGCACCCCGGATTTCATAAATTGTCATTTGGCACAAAAGACAAAGTGGAGCAATCAGTCATGTTCTGATTGTGATAAGCTATTTGAAATGTAGAGTTTTTGGGAACACGAATTACAGGAGTAATAGTTCTCAACTTTGTCCTTTTCATATGTGCAGTGGCATTTCCCTTAAAGTGTATTAATTTAAATGACAGTTAACGAACAAAATTTTTTGGCATTCATTGCTGCTTTTGCAGGATGGATGAGATGATGCAAGGGCAGAGAGGTTGGAGGGAGTTGGCTAGCCTGGGGGACAAGATGAACAAGATTAGTGGCATGATAGAAGGTTTCATATGGTCTCCGAAGGGTGGTAATCCTCAGGACCTAACAAATGATTGGGCCTTTGAGGAGGTAATTCTGTGATGTGCTTTCTTTGTTCATGTATGGATTTTCTTATTGGTCTTGGACATAAAGGTATTATTGAATTAATAGTGCTATTAGCATCTAAAATCAGTAACATCATTATCTCAACTTTGATGTATACGGTTGGGGAAGTTTTGTCCTTCACTCCTTTGGATAGCTGCAATACTTGATATCTCAGATTGTCCAGGACAGCATAGTACCAAGCTTTACTTTGGACTTAAGACTACTGCAAGGATCCAACTGTTTGTCAAATGACTTGTCTGCTTCCTCCTCAAATGATTTTAGTTAATGAAGGCAGGCAAAGGTTCTTTTTGAAGAACATTCCAGGAGCTTGTTATTAGTGACATGTTATTGCACTTAGCTGAAGACATCTTCATTATTTTCTGCTTCTATAGAAAAGAGTAAATCTTTAACCAGATTCACTAGTTATTCTTGCTTGAATACTGGCATTTCTTCCATAACAAAATCTGTTATTTTTATTATAGGATAACATGAAGCGGCACTCATGTTGTGGAATAAAAGATGGAATTTAGATGAAGTTGGATTGTGTTCTGCCCTCATCCCGATTCTGCATCTGTGGATTATGGTTCAAAATAAGCCTTAGCAGTTATAAGCATTAAGCACTTAAAAAACCCTTTATAATATGGTTTAAGAAAGGGTCTGCAGAAGTTGTCTTGTAATTCTGGCATAATATATTCCTCCATGTTTTATATTATTCTTGATTGTGGCTTTAGTATCGGTGCCTTTGGATATTGATCAAAATATTACTAATGCAACATGTTACCATCTGACAAGTCGGTTGGTGTCTTTAAAGAATGTAAATTTGAAGAAGTTTTTAGGTTTATCTTGGCTAAGGTAACATTTCATAGTTGATAAAGTGTACCATCAATTCCAGATTATGGATGTAGGCCTATTAAGGAGTTAGGACACATTTCTCCAAGAAAGCTCGCTGCAGATATAATTATGTTTGTGCAATTTCAGTAACCATTGAAGTATGCTTTATGGTCCTCTTAATAAGTTAATCCATTGAGCATCATCATGAAGTGACAAACTGGTGATACTTTTTCTTATGCCAACTTATGTGAGTTTCACCTATAACTTCCACTTTTTTGACGTCAGTCAGTTCATGGTTTCTTTTTGATGGTTTTCTTTTGGGTTGATTGGAGAGGAAGATGGGAGTAATATTATTTGAGCACTTTCAACTTTTGTTCATGAACGTGAACAAATAGTTTTTACTTGATTATAGGGGCCGCATTCTGATTTTGGTGGACCTACATCTGGTTGCACAGCATGTGTAGCAGTCATTAAAGACAATCAACTGGTTGTTGCAAATGCTGGTGACTCTCGCTGTGTGATCTCAAGAAAGGGTCAAGTATGTTCTTCTTTTGTACCCTCCGAGTTTGGTTGTTCATACAGAAACTTCCCCCTATTAAACAATTTCCACTTTCCATGCTTCTTGTAGGCATATGACTTGTCAAGAGACCATAAGCCAGATCTTGTAGTTGAAAGAGAGAGAATCTTGAAAGCTGGTGGTTTTATCCATGCTGGTCGTGTCAATGGAAGTCTAAATTTGGCGAGGGCTATTGGTTTAAGTTCTTATGCTTTACATCTTTTCATGACATAATGTATTGTATATCATGATATTGAAGGCTTTTAGTTATTGTTTCAGGAGATATGGAATTCAAGCAGAATAAGCATTTAGCTCCAGAGAAACAGATTGTGACAGCTAGTCCTGATATAAACATGGTATACACTGTGCTCAGTAAAACTTTACTAACAACTTTCGTTTTCTTTTAGCTGCAGTCATGCTTTGAAGTTTGCTCTTTAACATGTATGGTTGCTCTTTATCAGGTGGAACTTTGTGATGACGACGAGTTCATTGTTTTAGCGTGTGATGGCATTTGGTAAGTTATACACCAGTTTTTATTCTGTTATTAGGATGGATTTTGTACTGCTATTTGTGGGAACTTAAAATAAAGTGTTTTAGAAGAACCTGTTTGGTGTGTGCAATGATCTCCAGATAGGAATCATTACCTGGATTGGTGGGAGCTGAATCAGATCGGCTCGGCCCAATTTTCAGGAGGGAAACTGATCCCGAGTCAGTCTGGATCGGTTCTTAAAGAACCCTAAAAAAATGAAAAACATCATAGAATAGTCCTTGGGCTGTATCGGCAGCGACAGCAGAGGACTCGATTCAGGCAACAAATCACCAGAATCAGTCTGGAATCAACCAATTCAACCGATTCCGGCCCTGATCCAGCCCGATTTGACTGATTTTGGTTGATTCCGGTGGGAGATCTGGTTTGATCAGTCCTCTAGGTGAAAATTGAATCAAGACCGACCAATCTGATTCTGGCGGCCGATCCCTATCTGATTCAGCCGATTCTACAATTGATGGGTGTGTGGCACTCTAGGGACGATTAACACGTAATATTGCTAATAATTTGCCTAGTTCCAATATTTGTTGGCTTTAGCTTTCATAATACATAGCATGTGTAATTGATAAACTATTATGCATTTGTATACATTTGCTCAGCTGGAGCTCACTTTTTTCTTTCAGCCTGCATGGCAAATGGAAACATGCCACATTAAACGGGATAAAAATGAGAATCATTTGATGTAGGGATAAATGGACATTCTTGACATTAGTGTCTGATTGTTAATATTGTTACCCATTGTCTACGAGGAACCTGTGTTCAAACATCATTCTCATTGTTTGTTTGTTTCTTTTTTCTTTTTTAATTGACGTAGACAAACCCACCCCCAGCTTCACTAACTCTAATCTCGAGACTCCACCCAAGCTGCAACCATGTGTGGTTTGAGGTAGATCTCCAGACTCCACCCAAGCTGCAACCGTGTGTGGTTTGAGGTAGTGAAGTGTCACGGAGACCTTATGATCAAACAACATGGTGGTAATTTAAGGGAGGGCGGACAGTTCATTACTTAGCCCCCGGAGCACTAGACACCACATTTCACCTTAAGCTCAAAAAATGTAACATTAGCGGACATTGTTTGGTTTCTTGGAAACTTTTTCTGCCTTTTTCCTTTTTTCATGTGGAAAGGGAAAATAATGACTGGTTTTATTTGGTATAACCAAGAAAGATTGAAATACCTTGTAGGATTTTGGAAGCTCTGCATAGCCTGCCGCTGTTGGCTAGGTCATAGGCATTTATATGTAGGGCTTTGATCATTCTGGCCTCCTGCTAAAATGGACACAACTTTAGGGGCCGTTTAACTAATGAAACACCTTCTTTTTGAAGCTATTGTTTGATGCGTCAGCATGAAATTTGTTGATGCTTAATATAAAAAATAAATGATAGCATTGATTATTAATATTGCATTCAAAGAGGTCCTTGCACCCCTTAAGTTTTATTTTCTGTACAACAAAGTGTCTTGAACTTTTTGATCCTTATGATTTCCATGTAATTTTTTAAAAGAAAACATACATAATTTTCTTGGTTTTTCATTTTCTAATTAGTTCGCTAACTTTTATGGTGCGTCCGATGAAAATTCTTCTAATATTTTGAGAAGGGCGCATACTACATGGTAAGTCCATTATGGCTGTTTTCTCAAGTTTACGCCCTACGGAAGGAAAACTTTGATGTCTGCTGACTTCAGTTTTAGTGGAAGTGTGATGACTAGCTTTTACAGCATTGGATTTATTGATTAACCGACTTATTGCTTTGTCATCTCCAGGGACTGCATGACCAGCCAGCAACTTGTGGATTTTGTTCATGAACACATACACACGGTACGTAATGGCTTTGGATAAGTCATCTAAGTATTTAGAAATGCGTGTAGAAAGCTAGCTACAATGTCCAGAAATGTGGCAGAGGTGCGGGAAAAGTCTGGGGGGGGGAATCATCTCGAACTTCTGAAAATAGTAAAACTCTAGGAGCTGCTTGAATGCATAATCTGTTGGATCCTTCTTCTGCATCACCTTCGTCAGATTCTAAGCGGGCATGTGAATGCAGGAAAAGTCCCTCTCCGCAGTGTGCGAGAGAGTGCTCCACAGGTGCTTGGCGCCGTCAACAGCCACTGGGGAAGGTTGCGACAACATGACTATGATTTTGGTTCAGTTCAAGAAACAGATTATCTCCCGTGAAGATGAGCAGTGATCTGGAAACTTGTGAATGAACTGATGGCCTCAGTTTTTTTTTTCTGATCTGTATAAAGTGACTAGCGTGGTTGATTTGGAAGATACCCAGTTCAGATCAGCCTGCTTACCCGGACATGTCGTGGAGAATAAAGGTGTAGATATGTGTCATAATAGGTCATGATACACTATGACTGCCCTTTTTGTGCAGCACGCAGGCATCTATCAAGATGGATTGTTTTAGGATATAAAATTTGGGACAAATTGTTATTCCCTTTTGGACAGTTGTCTATACAGTCAATATGTATTTCTCTTACAGCTTGATCCAGAAATGCTTCAGGGGCACCCTCCCCCCCCTCGTAGAAGTATTTTTTTCTTCTACAGGAGAGAATTAATAGCAGCTCTCTCTCTCTCTCTCATAGAAGTATTTTTTATTTTCTTCTACATGAGAGAATTAATATCAGCTTTCACTTCAATAGAAATATTTTTATTTTCTTCAACATGAGTCATTTCTCTCTCTCTCTCTCTCTCTCTCTCTAGTAGAAGTAATTCTTATTTTCTTCTACAAGAGAAAACTAATATCAGGTGAAAATGCCTGGTGGAAGTTACTTGCCATGAAAATTTCTTCCAGTTCCATCCGGAGATTACAGGTCACTTTGATGATAAAATGTTATATCAAAATAAAATCTGTGATGACTAGAGATGTAAATTGTCATGTTTGGTTAGATAAAGGGGTGGGAATCGTGTATAATTAAAAAAAAGAGAAGTAAAAGGTCTCGTCTCATTTTTTTTGTCCAAGAAGGAATTTAATATGAAAATATATTTTTGTACCAATTATTCTATTCTTATTTCAATATCCAGTTTTGATTTTGATAACACATAGTATACACTTATGGATTTTATTTCTATTAGTTTTATCTTAATAGAGTCAAATTTTCAGCTACGACGACTTTTATCTTCTTTAAATTGCGAGTCAGAAATATCAAATTCCAGTGTCAAATATTAAAAAGAGAATAAAAGAGGGTGCCCGCCATAAAAGCGGACGCAGCGGATAGGTGCCCGTTCAAAAGATCGCGAGCTCCCCCGTCCTATGTCCATTTTCATCGTCCCCTACTCCCCTTGGCATCCGAACCCTGGTTATCTGCGGCTTCAGCAGCGTTTCTTCCCACTTCACTGCTGCGGAGCAGGTATGTGCTACTTCGGCTCTACGTTTTCTTCATATTCTCGAGCTTGTAATGGGAAATTTTCGACCTCGCACGCGGCGCTTCACACGCTCATCTTGTAGAAGTTACCAATTTCTACCTGTTCCTGTCTCCATCCAACTTCCTCCCGTTATTTTTACCCTCGAGCTCAAGCCTCATGGAGCTCTGTTCCTCTGGAATTTGCATCAGTAGAGTCGAGGTTCCTGAAACGGATGCTAAATTTCTGTCTTTAAGCTGTTTGGCACCTGCAAGAAGAAGGAAGTTCAGAAATTGCCAGGGCTTTCCATCCAGGGTTTCTGCGTACAAGCGTAATTCTAGCATATACCATTTGAGTGATTCTTGGTGTCGCATGAGGGGCCCGCATGTGGCTACGATGGAGCGTAAGGGGAGGAACTTCGTAAATGCTGGTGATATTGAAGAGGTTATGAGGTCCATTTCTGACCCGGCTGAATCATTTTCTCTCTTCAAGTCTATCGCTCAACAGCCCAATGTTGTCCACACCACTGCTTCGTGCAATTATATGCTAGAAATCTTGAGGGCGCATGGCAGGGTGAAAGAAATGGCAATCGTTTTTGACTTAATGCAGAAACTGATCATAAAGAGGAACAAAGATACCTTTTTGTCGATATTTAAGAGCCTTCATTTCGATGGAGGAATTAAGAGTGCCCCGCTTGCTTTATCAAGGATGAAGGAAATGGGATTTTGTTTGAATGCTTTTTCCTACAACGGTTTGATACATTTCCTTCTCCAATCTGGTTACCGAGTGGAGGCTATGAAGGTTTATAAGAAGATGATCTCAGAGGGAATCAAGCCAAGTCTGAAAACTTACTCTGCCCTTATGGTTGCGGCTGGGAAGAGAAAGCAGATTGATACCGTCATGGAACTTCTGCATGAGATGGAGAATTTAGGTTTGAGACGAAATGTATACACATTCACTATATGTATCAGGATCCTGGGCCAAACAGGTCGATTTCAAGATGCATTCCTGCTGTTGAAAAGGATGGAAGAGGAGGGTTGTACACCAGATGTTGTTACGTATACTGTGCTGATTGAAGCCCTCTGCATTGCAGGTAGACTCCAGGAGGCCAAGAAGTTATTTTGGAGGATGAAGTCTGGTGAAGAAAAACCAGATAAGGTGGCATATATCACTCTACTGGATAAATTTGGTGATGCTGGCGATTTGGACTCAGTTAGAGAGTTTTGGAGGTTAATGGAAGCTGATGGCTACAGTGCTGATGTGGTTGTGTATACCATATTTATAAATGCCATGTGCAAAAGAGGAATGATCGAAGAAGCATTTAACATTTCTGATGCTATGAGAAAGGAGGGTATAAAGCCAAATCTTCATACATACAATACTCTTATTGGAGGTCTTCTTAAAGCTGGTAGATTGGTTGAAGCTCTCAATCATTACCAGTGCATGGATGCTCAAGGCGTAAGACCCACCGCCTATACATTTGTCCTGTTTATTGACTACTATGGAAAGTCTGGGGAATCAGAAAGTGCCCTGGAGATGTTTCAGGAGATGAAGAGACAGGGTATCGTTCCCAACATAGTGGCTTGCAACGCATGTTTGTATGGGCTTGTTGAATCAGGCATGTTCAGCCAGGCAGAATCTGTTTTCTCTGAATTAAGAAGCAATGGTCTTTCTCCGGACGCTATCACCTACAGCCTGATGATCAAATGCTACAGTAAATATGGTAAGGAAGATGAGGCTTCCCAGCTGTATGCTGAAATGTTCGAAAGGGGATGTGAATTAGATGAAATTGCCATTAATTCTTTGCTTGACACATTTTACAAGACAAATAGAGAGGGTGAGGCTTGGCGGTTGTTCCAACGAATGAAACAAATGAAGATTGTTCCAACTGTTGTAACGTATAATACATTGTTGGCTGGGCTAGGGAGGGAAGGAAAAATTGGGAAGGCAATGAATTTCTTTGATGAAATGTATTGTCATGGTTGCCCTCCAGACATAGTGACATACAATATCATGTTAGACAGCCTTTGCAAGAATAATAAGCTCAATTTGGGTTTGAAAATGCTGTATGAGATGACTGAAAAAAGCTGCATGCCTGATGTCCTATCTTACAACACCATCATTTGTGGTTTGGTTAAATACAATAGAATCTACGAGGCCTTCTGGCTATTTAATCAGATGAATAAAGTGACATGTCCTGATTTTATAACTCTGTGCAGCCTCCTGCCTGGCTTAGTAATGGAACACAAAATGATAGAGGATGCTATTCACATAACCACGAAATACATCCTTCAACATGGTTCTGAAACTGATAGATCATCGTGGGAGGGCTTGATGGATGTAATCCTGGATAAAGCCGGACTTGCTTTGTCAATTACTTATGCTGAAAGACTTGCCTCGAGTGGCATCTTAAGAGATGACTACCTTTTGTGTAGTCTAGTTAGGCATCTATGCAAGCAGAAGAAATCTGTTGATGCCTGTAAAATATTTGAGAATTTTAAGGGTTATGGAGTTTTAGTAACAGCAGAACCATACAATTTTTTAATTTCTGGTCTTATTGAATTGGATAGATTTGAGACGGCTTGGGATCTGTTCGAGGAGATGAAGAGCTTTGGTTGTACTCCAAACGTAGTAACCTACAATGCACTGCTTTGTGCGTTGGGAAAATCCAAGATGATTGACGAACTACTAGCAGTATACAAAGAGATGAACTCAAGAAACTGTAAATCAAATAGCATAACCTACAATACAGTCATTTCAGGTCTTGTTAAGTCAAACAGATTGGATCAAGCTCTTGATTTCTACTATAATTTGGTTAGTGCTGGCTTTTCACCAACACCTTGCACTTATGGTCCCCTTATTGATGGCCTTCTGAAATCAGGAAAACTCAATGAAGCAGAAGAACTTTTTAAAGAGATGGAAGCATATGGATGCATATCAAATTGTGCAATCTATAACATTCTTATCAGTGGATATGGGAAGGCTGGTCACGTGGAAAAAGTTTGTGAACTGTTTGATCAAATGATTAAAGAGGGGATCAGTCCTGATATCAAGTCGTATACAATCCTGATAGACTCACTTTTTATGTCAGGAAGGGTATCGGATGCTCTTCATTATTTTGATGATCTAAAGACAAAAGGACTTGAGCCAGATTTAGTCGCATACAATTCTATCATCGACGGTCTTGGACGATTTCAGAAGCTAGAGGAGGCAATCTGTCTTTTAGATGAGATGCAGAGTAAAGGAATTTCTCCAGACCTTTATACATACAATTCTTTAATTCTTAGCCTTTGCAAAATTGGAATGGTTGAAGCAGCAGGAAAGATGTTTGGAGAGCTCCAGCTTAAGGGTCTAGAACCAAATGTCTTTACATACAATGCTCTCATCCGTGGGTATAGCACATCCGGGAATACAGACACTGCTTACTCTATCTACGGAAAGATGATGACAGGGGGCTGCAGACCTAATACAGGGACCTTTGCTCAACTACCTAATCAGTCAGGCCATGGGCAGTAGAGCTTTGTGCTTGGATGGCTGTTGACACTTGTGCTGTCATTCCAACTGTAAGTGCTTCAATTAATCTCGGAACTGAATACTGACATAACACTACATGGACGCTCAATTACTAACTCAAAGAAATGTAGTTTATCATGGGACAGAAACTGGTGTGTGGAAGATTTCTGTTTCCGCTTATCCAATGATTTACCCTACATTCTTGAAACTAGCAACCGTGAAAATTGAAATACCGAGGCTGCAATTGAATTAGGAGCTGAAATATAATTTTGTTAAGCAACATCTACATTCTTGAAGTTCATTTATAGGGATCTAAAAAATGTATTCACCAAATCACCAGCTTCTGCAGATATATATATCTATACATACCTATGTGTTCTTTTGTGTGTGTTGTCTGTATATTCAACTGGTATACTCAGCATTTGCTAAATGGCTATTCAGTTTTTCATGCCCTTTGAACCATGCAAGGAAGTTATCTATTTCAATCATTTCATTTTCCCACTAAATATTCGTGGTGAGATTTACACAATTGTCTCGTACACGACGATATGGCACATTCTGTGTTGACAAGTGAGACCCTTTATTAAATTCATCCCTCATATCTTCTTGCACTTGTTTGCTGTTCTGAATCTTTCATCCCTCATCAAGCAATGTACGTTCTTTCTTCTTCTGGTGGAGACCTTCCCATGTTCTCTGTGCTTTTAGATTCGCCATTAGATTACGTGAAACGAGGCCAATGAACTTAATTCGATCGCACCATCTAACGGGGGTGGATCGATGTAACAAAGGGCGTATATTCCGCGGACGTACGTCAAAGGAGAAACTGCAGAACGGTGAATATTTCTCGCAGATTCTGCCCTACTCGTTCGACGTGTTTCGGCATTTCTAATGGTTTACGTGCAGACACAGGCGGAGGAAGGTCAATTTATATGCCGAGAAGGAAAAAGAGAGATCAGATCCTCCGGTCTGAAGCGCCATCCCCTGTTTTTTGGCATTCATACGATCGATGTGTTGACGACATGAATGCTTTCTTTGGTAAACGGCTACTGAATTGAAGTAGTGAGGAATTTTGATATTGATATTCGGACGCATCAAAAGCTGCCGTTTTTCTGACGTTGCAGTCAGAGACATTTCCTCAACGGAAGCTTTGAAGCTTGACTAGTGAAGTGACGGCCAGCGGCGGGATGGATAGAATAGAAACGCCTGGCTCTTTTTCCCGCACCGTCCTCCCCCCTCTGCTTTCCAAGCTTCCGATGATCACGATCTCTGCCTCTTTTCCGACAACGGCTACTTCCCCTCCGAGCTCTCGGTTTAAATAGCTCGGAGCGAGGGAGAGGGGAAAGGAGCGTCTTTTTTTTTTTCGATCACATCTCGACGATAATAATGGCAACAACATCTTCCTCTGTCCGCTTCTCCGTCGCCGTCGCTCTCCTCTCCCTCCTCCTCTCCGGGATCGCAGCGGCCGCTACGGAGTTCTTGGTCGGCGGAGACGCCACCGCTTGGAGCGCCGCCGCGTCCTCCTCCTCTGCCTCCCAGGCCTTGAACAAATGGGCGGAAGCGAACCGCTTCCAAGTTGGGGGGACACCCTCGGTACCTCTCTCTCTCTCTCTCTCGTATATGTATGTGACATGCCTGACTGACCGAGAGGTTATCCCTCTCTCGTCTCGTGGCAGTTTGGAAGTACGACGGCAAGAAAGACACGGTGGTGCAGGAGACGAGGGAGGAGGGCTACCTCAGGTGCAACATGTCCGTCGCCGTCGCCGTCTACGAAGGCGGCGGGGACATCCCCGTGGAGCTGAACAGGTCGGGACCCTACTACTTTATCGGCGGCGCCGAGGGAGCCTGCGAGAAGGGCCAGAAGCTGATCGTGGTCGTCATGTCGGAGATGCACCGCTCTGCAGCCGCACCGGCCCCGTCGCCGGCCGCCGAGTCCGACGGCCCGACTGTCGCCCCAGCCAGCGGGGACGCGGCGGCGATCTGCAGGACGACCGGTCTGGTGGCCGGGCTTGTCCTGTTGATCGGGGGTTTGGCTCGGTAGGCGGACAGAGGCGAGGAGACCAATTTACTACCGAGGGACGAGGGTGATGATGGATAGATAGATCGACCGATTACTACTGAGTTTTGTCAGGTTCACCTCAATTTTCGGATGAAAGAAATATTTTTAATTTTTAATAAAAAAATCAGAATATTAATCAGTCAAAGTGAAATGATGAGCAGTCAGTCAATAAGACGTTGGTAGTAGTTCAATTCTGTCAATGGTAAATAGATGCGTCAGTGAATTATTATTGAATCGTTATCGATATTTTACAAATTTACTATCGATTTTAATTTGAACCCGCAAGTGAGTTAGTAAAACGTTGATAGCGATTCAACTCTTTTCGATAGCGGTTCATAAGAGTATGTTATTTGAACCGTCACTTAAGTGATCTAAAGTCGTGATCGATTTTTATTGAAGGCGGAGGAGGATACTCTCTCCACCGAAAACTTGAGGTGATCCGAACTCTAGACAAGTTGATGAGTTGAAATGTACAGGGAATTGGATCAATCCTCCGTTCTTGGGGCATTCTTGTATTTACTTTTTTCTTTCTCATATACGTCTGACGCAATTTTTTACCACTATTATATTCATTTTGTTATTTTTCCTTTGATTGAGTGGAAATATATATATATGTGCTCGAATTCTATTTTTCTTCTGACTCAACACCTTGCCGCTTTACCGATAAATTCCCCCGGGACGGGGAAATTTTCTGATTTTTGTCATCCCTCGAATAAATAGATTAAAACGGTGGCGAGTGAAGCCGGAAACAAAATAACGCCTGCATTTTCAGATCCTCGATATCTCGCATCTGAATATCGGAGGGGGAAAAAATTTCAATAACCAATCTTTCATAACGCAAGTTAGCAATGTCCTCGTAACTACTTCCTCAGACAAAATGGCCGAGTAGCCAAAAAAAAAAAAATCATCTGGCGATTGCTGATGTTTGTGGAAAGAGTTTCATTCTCTTCGGTAGATGGGAAGAAAGAAACCCACAAGAGGAGAAAATTATCACCAACCCCCTGTCTCGGTCGGGAAAAAAATCAATAAACATTCAAAGAAACACAGTCTTTCATCACTGCTTCTTCAGACGAAATGGCCTGGTACAAGGGGCAAAAAATTTCATCATTGCTTCTTTAGAGATTTCCTCATCAAAAAATGGAGATGAACAGCTACAGAAGATTTCACCTTCCGCATTCTCATCGACAGCAAATTACACACTATGCGCACCTCTCTTTAGCAGGTAAGGAAAATTAGACCATGTCTACGTTAGATACGGCTTCTCTTTGTATGCCTTTTCCTGAATAACACAGAACGATGGTTGCCAAAATGTCAACCCATGTGTCCGGAACACCTGGGAGACACCAGTGAAGGCAATCTTGACCCCACACTGCCACTGCATCCCTCTTTCCCAACCAGATGGCCGGATGAGCATCTGCTCTAAACTCGCTTAGATGTGTGATGTTCAATATTCGAATGTTCGTGCCAAGTAGAGAATTCAGGATCAAATTATTAACTTCTCTTGCTTCCTTATTAACTCCTCCATTCCTAGGATCAAACCAAGTATCAAGCTGTCTGGATATTAGCTTTTGTATGTATCAATAGAATTTAAAAAAAAAAAAACTTGGAGAATCGGGCATGTGATTCTGTTGTACCTGGTTTTTTTCGATGGGCCTTTTAAATAAGCAGCTGCCATTCTGATTCCAGTCGCCACCATAAAAATGCCTGGGAGACTGTGTACGCCACAACTTGATAGTATCCCGAGGTACTTCCCTCTCTATATAACTGACAATGTTTTCAAGGACAACTTTCAGCCCTTCTAGTATCCCAAGTGGGGGGAATATTGGCTTGTCCTCTCTATAGAAAATAAGTGGTGTCTCTTTCGGAAATTTATCAGAACCCCACCTGGGCAATAAACAGTTAACATGGCAAAATGTTACCATGAAATGAAATTTCAGGAGTACCATAGAATCAACCAAAGGAAAATATCAAAGGGACTACACAATGTTTGTATTTTGCAACAAGACATTGCCCGAACGCATGAGAAGTTTCCATCCAAGACATGCATTCAATGTATAAAATGCAGAAGATACTTGGTAAAAGAACAAAACTTGAAACACACAAAAGCAAGAAAGCAGTATTGATTGATTCACCATACTGGCCAACCATCAGGTTTTCGGGGATCTGATCCCAATATGTGATCCGCAGTTGCAGATCAGGCAGATCATCCCATATTAGCTGATCCAGCCACTCTGGAGTGTCTGGATCAGTATCTTCATAAAAGGGAAAGAACTCTTTTCTTTCACTCTCTCTAAAGCTTTTAAAAGTGCCAAAGCTCTCTCTTGATTCACCACCCTCTTCTTAGATGTTTGTTTTAATTTTATTATGACTCAACAAGAGCATACATTCTTATTGATCATTTTAGTTGCGTTATCTTCCAAGCTTTATTGATTAAAAAAAAAACAAGTCGGATGACAACAGTAAGATCCAAAAGGCTGCAAGTCGAGTGAGCTGGCACAGAATCATGTTGCACAATCATACATATGAAACCATAAATGGCAGTATTTTGATAAAGTAATATGGAATGGTGTCTCTCTCTCTCTCTCTCTCTCTCTCGGAATGTTGCATTCTGCAACAAGCCTCTCCAAGGCAAAAAAAAAAAATCAACTGCAGACCTTAAAATTTTTCAGCAAAATAAGTGTACAACAAGTAGGCACATGGAATCTGTATAAGAGCCAGCTACGTCAATCTTCCCAGGTATGATCCATGAATCATCAGGTTCTAGGGGTGCTAAACACTACTATGACCTGAATAATATCAGTATATCGAAGTTCTGTCAAAAATCCTATGTGAGATATGTGATGATTGTAGAAAAGTTTCCTACTATTTATGCAGTTTAAGCTCATGTAACTACAGAGAATCCTGAATCCCTTAAAGAAGATTCAGGTATTCAACACTGATGCCCATGCTTCCTCCATATAAATGTCAGCCAAAAGTAGAAGATAAGTTCTAGTTTATCTGGCAATCTCCATGTGCACAATTCCAGGACATGCATGTCATATACTGTTTTATAACTGTTTGCATTTTACTATTGCCACTGACCAAGTTTTCTCCTATAATTCAATGATATCTAGAATGAAGAACCATGTCATAGTAATAAAAAGTGTGATTGACTTAATTAAGTGATCCAAATACGTTGCAATATCTCAATTAGGGAAGTTGACACTTGACAGAAATATCAATAACAAGTTAGCCCAAAGAAATATAAATATATGATAGTAATTAAGCAATGTGGAGTGTCGTAATCATGCCTAGTTAACTCTGAAAAGTATAAGCTTGGAACCTAACCAAACTGTTATTTTAAAAAAAAAAACTGACAGACATGATCTCTTGCATATATCACAAAATGAAGTGCAGTCCTAGAAAGAAAGAGAATACCAATAAATAAGTTTTCCACAGAAAAGATGTTTAAGACTAAAAAGTAGCTATTCCAATTCCAACGAATTTGTTAGAAACAATGACTTATTACCAATGTCCAGTGTTGAATACCAGGACATCATAGAAGTCGGTTATATTGATCCAGTCATCCGCAGGAATATCAACATCTACTCTATAGATCCCCTTAACTTGCTCTCTGCCATGTCGAACCAAACCTTCGGAAGGCTGCCACCTTCATATAAATTAGAAATAAATATTCTTCAATCAGTAACAAAGTGCTGGGCTGAAGCAAAAGAATGTCATTGATGGACCACATAAAAAGTGCTGTAAGGAAAATGTTAAAACTATCTCATTATTAAGTAAAATTCACTCAGAGCAGAAGAGGATTGCAACTACTATCCTTTGTGAAACATGACCAGCAACTATAAGCTGTATCCAGAACATTTTAAAACTACTTCTGTCAAGGCTTGGTCCAGATTCCTAAAGAACAGTGTGAACTGCCTGAAAAGAGTGCAAGTTCACCATTAAAACAAGCTGATTTGTGCAAATTGGGGTAGAAGTCGTTTTTGAACTGATTAGTGTGGTACTTTCACTTGATTTATTCCCTGTTCCTACTAATCTGGATTCAAACACATCCAATCAAGGATGAGAGAGTAAAAATTGAGAAATAAGGCGCACCAAGTTTACACATGGATGTAATAACGTCCGAATGGTGATGTGTCTTCGTCGGATTAATTTATTTCCCCGGTTTGTATCATGTAACGAATAGCAAATACAGACATAAAATCGCTTAATCCAGAACAGCAACAGGTATAGGATGCCGACCGATATCGAGCAAGCAAGACAGCACGGTGATAAGCAACGGTGACATTGAACCGTGGGAAGTAGCCGCCCCTCCAGGCCCCTTTTCTCTTCCACTTCTTCGCCCCCGTGTCAGCTGATCTAAGGATGCACAGGAAGGAGACTAAAAAGTTCTCGTTTAAAGAGTCTCCAACAAATCCAATTCGCCGATCCCTCATGGCGTTCAAAAAGGCCGCCGGATCGACCCCCACCTTGATGGCAGACACATCAACGTCGTCACAGCCTTGAGGGATCCAAACCCAGGAATTTATCTCATCCATGCCCAGCCTCCCATTCCTTAGGCAGTTCCAGGCATTTCGGTGGAACGGACAGCTACCATCGTAGTGGACAGCCCTGCGGCCCCGCTCCCACCTTCCCTTCGAGAAGTCGCAGTCGAGTGGCGGCCGGCGGGTGTTCGCTGATTTTGCCTCCCCCTGCAGCGGGGTTCGGCGGGAAGGGAGGAGAGGATCGGAAAGACCATAGAATTGGAGGTGAGCCAGGAAAAGGACAGCGCAGAAAGCCAAAGGAACGGCGACCCAGAGACGCGTAGCGCGCTTCCGCCATGGTCGGTCTCGGTCCATGACTTGACCTTCCAGCGGCTGCTGCCAAAGAAGCGAAGAAGGAAGTGATCCTTGGTTGGGGGTGCTCGGAGATTTTGTGTTTCGCTCCAAAATCAGTCTTTTATTATTATTATTATTATTAAACCTCTAAAGTTTGAAATTGCGCAGTCCGAGTATATGCCATAGATATATATATATGTTAGAATCAATTACATTATCAAGAATAAATACACTACTAGAACTGCATCTGGGCACAAATTAATACGGGTACACGCAATTGTACGGATACTAACCAAGACAGATTTATTTATTTATTAGTTAAACAGTAGTCGAGGCATTGGAATTAGTTTTAAGGAAAATATATAGCTGTTCCGAAAGATATTATTATTAACAGCAATATAACCTCTATAACATATATACCCAGACCTCATCTATGAGATAACCAACGTTCATCGAAGATACAATAATGAATTAATGTTTATATATTATAGTTCTTCTTCTTCTTCTTCTTTTTTGGTTCTAAAAGAAGATCGAGGTAGTAAATTACCAACTATATATATATATATATCTAACAATGGAGATCGATAGAAAAGGACTCTCGGGAGAGAAGTTTTGATAAATTATGATAGATATCGACATTTTGTAACGTCGTACGTCTAAGGAACCTTACGAAAATCATTTTCGAAGATGTAAGAGAGATGAATAGCCACAGAAATTTATTCACGATAACTAAGTCGATCGATCGTCTCTAGATCTCTATAGATTAAATTACTTCAGGATGTAAGATCGATGAACAGCCATATATATATATAGAAACCTATTCTCAATCCTCCAGTTGTTGCACCATCACATGCTCGCGAATGCTGATCCACATTTCACAACAGGTCCGGTTCAACTTATCATGGGTGAAAATATATATGTACCCGCGGACTGAGCCAAACTCTCGGATGTTACAATGTTGGCATGTTAAGTTATAAGCTAGAACGTCTGTACAGGAGAAATTATAATGCTTCCGTGAAGAGGATGATATATATACAGGTAGAACTTCGAGTAGAAAATCTTCCGATGGCCTGCTTGCTCGGAAATTTTCAACTGGCACTGCAAGATTTTTGTCAAGTGTTGGCTGTGTGTTAACCTCCGACTTCTCTCTCTCCAGCTTCCTCCTCCTCCTCAAGTGGACTCGAGGCCGATGCTTAAAAGGGCCTACTACGTACGTCGATTCCAGCACCTTGTCACCTCCAAGTTCTAATGCTTTCTCACTAGGATAGGGTGTGCATACATCGGTATATATATATATCCATTGCTGCTGCTACAACGGCAGCAATGAGCAGGTCGCAGGAGCATTGCCATCTTTGGATGGTGGTGAGTCATGCATGTTCGTGTGTTCCTCCTCGTATTGAATAATTAAAGCTTTTGCATCTACTGAATTCCTTTCCATATACTTCTTTGCGGGAAAAACCAATTAGAGTGCACTTATAATAGCTTCGGAGAACAGTTTAAGAGAAAAATCAAATTAAGCAAATAAATTTTAGCTAACTAGCTAGCTATGGGATGTCAAAAATCATCAAAACCTACAATTGCCATGAATGGAACAATTAAAAATTTGGTTGTGAATCTTGATCGGCCACTTTGAAGTGCAGATCCTGTGCTAATTATATAATGGCCTACATATCCTTCGCCTTTCCCACCCAAAATAGGGTGGGGAGACGCAAGGCCGTGCAGGGGATGGCAGATGCCAGCTGCCCCTCCATGAAGGGATCAGCCGATCTAGATTGACTACTGAAGTAGCCTTGCTTAGCTCGATTATATACCAGACATTTATTACGGTATCAAGGTGGTCGGGTTTGGTGCAAATTAGCTCGATCTTGCAAACCATGGTCTCAGGCTATACCATTTTTACTATCGATGCCTCTATGAACATTCTTGAAAGAAAATTAGATTTGCCATAATATGAGCATGAATGATGCGGCTGCTTTTCTACGAAGAGAAAGAACAAACCTAGGATTAGGATTTCCTTTCGCAAGTTGTTGTCCGTACTTTCGCCATCTGTAGCCATCCCTTGAAAGCTCGGCATCAGATGCTGTATGTACAATAATTCTAGCTTCCTTTACTGCTTTAAAACAGGAAGATGGGATAGCCAATAGTCTTTCTATGAATATGAATGAGAGATGATTGAAAAACATGTTAACTAGTTTGCATAACAACATTTTAATACATAAAGACCGCAGAAAGACCCGCCTTTGCTTAAGGCATCATTCTTCATTAAGGTTCTCTTCGATCTTGTTGCCAGCGTCCACTTCAAAGTCACTGGAGCAATGCGACTCCTACTTGGGTGTGTCACTGCTAGGATCTTGACCTACTTAAAATTGGGAAGGCGCATTTTCATTTGTTTCTCCACTTTCATGGATGAAGGTTTTATTTATTGTCCTCAGATGGGGCAATAAATTGGTGCTTTGTTTTTTTTGGGCATTTAAGCCTTTCAAGAGATTCATGATTGTGTCTACCTTTATAGACTACTTCTAGTACACGACCATCTAGATAATGCTCAACATGCTTCTTTGCGGAACAATTTGCTTGTGTGCACCTGTAGTAACCCTGTGAACTCTCACTACTTTTTACTTGTTTTTGACCATATTTTTGCCAATTAAACTTATCGGCTGATGTTGCCTTCATAATAATCTGAGAAGATTGAACTTTCTGATTAGAGGAAGGTTGTTGTTTTGTGTCTAATAAGAGAACATTTCCTTCGAACACCGACATTGAACTTGGCTTAGTTGTGATAGGAGTAGTGACAAGAGGTGCTAGTGATTATGCATATCCTAACTATAGTTGCACCTGTGTTTGAGCCGTGACAATTGCCAAGATTGGTGGATGAGTCATACCAAATTGGCCCTAGAAAATATGAGGTCACGATGTCATAACACCAGATGTGCATCATTGACATGCCAAAGGACAACAACATTAAAAATTAAAAAGTACTTAACGCCATCAATGCATCCTAATTCAGCTGAGTTCCTGCACCATGGCAGAAAAGAATATACCTAAAGACAATAACAAGTAACATTTTCTACTATTTGAACAAATAAAAAAAGACTCCAACTAAAAAAACAATTCATTGCCACTTTCTAAAGGTGAAATTAATTGCCATGTTAAGATTCCATGTCTAACATATACCACAAAACTAAGATCCACTTCCATCTTTTATCTACTAATTACCCACACACATAAAAACCCGATGGACTGACTGAATACAGCGAGTCTATCCTACTCGACGGATGGGGTATCCAGTAGGACACAGTAGCATTACATCCGTCGACCAGTGGCCTACTCATACCAAACCTAAGGCCAACTGTTTCCAGCACCGGGTGATCGGCTCCACAATTATTTCATAGTGCTCCAAATAAATAAAACAGAATCTAAAGGTCCAAATAGCAAAGCCGAAAAATATGACACTTTTATCGAGCAAACGAACAAAACATGAGTTTGTTTTTTTCGAAGCCTGTAGCAAAATGTCAAGCAATTGAATGAACAAAGGCTCTTGTGGAGAGCGACGTAGAAGATGAAGACGAGAAAACAACGGCATCAATAGAGGGCGTAGCGGCCAAAGACGTTGTTGAATGACAGTGAGGAAAATCGTCGGGCTCTGACGATGGTGGAGGGTGAGACTACACCCACGGCTATGCGAGCTTCCGAGACTTCTCTGATTGTTGAAGGACTTAGTCCCATATTGGGTACCGGAAGGAGTATTCTCATGTTTATAGACCTGATCTTGGTTACCTCAATGCCTAGATTTTGGGATTTTTCGCACTAATGGGAGTGAGCTCGGGGATTCCACCACGGGAGGAGATGGCACAGAAGGCGTGTCGTGCAATCAACACCTTTGGACTGAAAACTGACCGGTTAGGTGGACGACGTCGAGGTTTCATCGATTGGTGACAGTTTGACGATTGGTGGCGATTTGACGTGAGCTTGGTTGACGGTGATGATTTGCACGTGAGCGCCGTTAGGAGTTGATTTGACTCAACTGCCCCTAAGATATTTTTTTAATATCATGGGGACCTTCAGATCATTTTTGGAATTACAAAGATAAAATTTTATTTTTTATATTTTTCTCGAATCAGTTGATATGATCTTGGTTACCTCAATGCCTAGATTTTGGGATTTTTCGCACTAATGGGAGTGAGCTTGGGGATTCCACCACGGGAGGAGATGGCACACAAGGCGTGTCATGCAATCAACACCTTTGGACTGAAAACTGACCGGTTAGGTGGACGACGTCGAGGTTTCATCGATTGGTGACAGTTTGACGATTGGTGGCGATTTGACGTGAGCTTGGTTGACGGTGATGATTTGCACGTGAGCGCCGTTAGGAGTTGATTTGACTCAACTGCCCCTAAGATATTTTTTTAATATCATGGGGACCTTCAGATCATTTTTGGAATTACAAAGATAAAATTTTATTTTTTATATTTTTCTCGAATCAGTTGCAATGACCTTGACTTCACTGTGTTGAAGTGGAATTACAGTCTTCTTCTTCTTCTTCTTATTATTGTTTATTTCTTAAATATCAAGCGCTTCATTCTGAGTTGAGAATTTTAAACTGCTTTTTGAGTGTTGAACACAAGCAACTAGGGGCCGGTGTACCCTTCTGTTTAGGACTATTCGGTTGTTTTCTAAATCAAATCGAATCCAACCCAAGCAAACCTCTCGATGCCGTTTGGTTGGGTTCGGAATAGGAATTTAACTAAATGTTTAAAATAACTAATTATTTACATCCATACTTTTTGTTGTAAATTATTAAAATAAAAATTATTATGATATACAAAATGTTATGCAATGAAACACGCCGTAGTAAGTCTCTGGTATCAAAATCAAGCCAATCATAATGGGGTGTTTGGTTGCATGATAATTTTTTGTACACTTTCATGATAAAAAATTGTATTAAAATAAAAAGTGAACCAACTCATGACATAAAATTATCATGTTTGGAGGGATGTGATTACAAGAAAGAGTAACCACCGCACATGACCAAATAAAGTGGGGGACCACAAGAAAAAAGAAAGAGGTGAGACCCTCTTTTTTTGTTTAAGAAGAAAATCACTTTCAAAACATAAAATTGTCATGGTTGTCAAAAACCTCTTTTAACAAGTTTTCTTATAATTTTTAAAAATTAAAATAAAAACCTCAATTATCATGCAACCAAACACCCCATAAGCCTCCGGTGTTACCATCCCAAATGCGTATCCAACTTGTCCGGTGCCGGAAATTAACAAGGTCATACTCACGTGAAGTTGGGTTCTGTGGAGATCAATCTGGTTTTGAGTATCATTCTACTGAAGCAAGCATTCGATCGCAACAACAACAACAACAACATGCCCATCCGTGTTCTTGAGACAAAAATGATTCAGGATCTCTGCAGGCAGGCAGGAGGGGGGGGGGCCACGAAGATCCAGTCCAGCCAGCCCAAAACGTTCACGGGAGCTTTTGTTTTTGCGTCCCCCTCACCTCATCTCGTCTGGGTTGCCTTGATAGACGTGTTCATTCCAGCCTCTGTTTTTAGCCCCATTCAGTCGGCCGGCCACTCTGTGACATTCGAATCTTGCACGGTCTGATCTCTGATGAGTGACGACGATCTCATACGAAGCGTTTCCCCAGTCTGCATCTTGTTGCCATGGCTGGCAAGCATCATGATCCGATCCAGCCGGGGATGCAAAAAAAGAAAAGAAGAAGGGATCTGTGTGATGAGAAACAATGATATGTATAATATTTTTTTAAGAAGGATTTTCTCTGGATCGAACGTGCGATTCAAACACTTTTATTCGGTTCGTTGGTTCTTTTTAACCGACAAAGACGGCATTTTTTTTTAAATGCCGTCTGAGCAGGTTAACGAAAAATGCTGCCTTTGCGAGGCCGGAGGATGGAGGGAGCAAAATAGGAGTTCATCGTTTTTCTCTCAGTTCACAGACAACGGCGAAGTTATTTACTTCCCAACCGTGCGTCCCCCCTCTTTTCCTTTTTTTCTTTTTTTCTGGGATGAATTTGAAGGGACGCGGCCGCTTTCCCATGGCCGGCGGGGCTGCATCTCTCTCCGGGTCTCCTCCCCCCATCACTCCTCTCCCCCTCCCCGCCCGCGCCGTATTCAATCCTCACGTCTGAGGGCATTTCCCTCCCTTACTCCGCCCCCATGGCCCTCGTCGGCGGCGGCTAGCGTCTGCCATCGCCCCGCCCACCGGCAGAGCAGGGGCAGACACGGCGTCCCCTCTGGAGGTTTTTCAAAAAAAGGAGGCACCTTTGTTTGGCGCCGTGGGTCCTCCTCTGGTCTGGGCTCCGGCTCTCGCAGACTAGCCATCTGGCTGGACAAATCCCCCACAGGGAAGTCCACTGTTTCCGCCCCGGAGTCGATCCCCCCCCCTTTCGTCTATTTATGCGGTTTTGATCAGAAGGGAAGAGGTGGAGAGCGATGGGTTTGTCGTCCAGGGGGGCGTAGGATAGGAGTACCCGAGCTGATGGCCGGAGGAGAATCCTGTGCGCACGGTGGGCACGCAGGGGAGGAAGAATCGGAGGGGATGAGGGTTGCAGACATTCTCCGCGAAGAGGAGGAAGGTCAGTGCCGCGGCAACAGGAACGACGGCGGTGGAAAGACAAGATGCAGTAGGAGGAGAAAGCAGCGCACCTTGTCTTCGTCGTCTTCTTTTGCTTCTTCTTCGCC
Source organism: Cryptocoryne crispatula var. balansae (assembly GCA_036172225.1). NCBI lineage: Eukaryota > Viridiplantae > Streptophyta > Magnoliopsida > Alismatales > Araceae > Cryptocoryne > Cryptocoryne crispatula. The sequence goes on along the minus strand of CM069927.1, from coordinate 42,679,954 downwards.
GCGGCCGCCTGGCTGTCTGCTATCTCGATGGCTGCCTTCTAAGCAGCTGCTGAAGTGTAAGCCTTGGGGCGTCGAGTACAACAAGAACGACCAAGACCCAGTGGCGGAGGGGGAGAATGATGCGAAGGTCACCTGTCCCGCCATAGGATCGGCGGCCATGGTGGACGGCTCGACGTCTGCCGGCGCCGACGAAGGGAGCGTCTCGAATTCTGGAGCTGCGGCTCATACTAGCTCCGAGGAATCTTCAAAGGTGACCTGTGCAGGTACGGACCGTTGATTCAATTCTCTTGCTGGACTGTAAATTTCTTGAACTTGTTCTTCTTTCCCAGAATATTGCCAGCATTGCTTCCTTTCGGTTCCCTCTTCTCTCGTTTAATCTTTCATGTTTGATCGGATTTGAATCGACTCCCGAGATGGGTTGGTAGAGGGAAGCCATCAAAATACATCATGATAGCTGACCGAGTATCGCGTATGATAGAGAGAGGCTGTCAATTTCGTCTCTTTCAGCCTGCCTCAAGAATAGGATGACTGGTCACAATCTTGCTACATGAAAGTACAGAGCTGTTTCCATCCAACAGTAGCAATCCTTTGCCTATGGTTGGTTCTTAAGAAGCTCTGTTGAGGTGTTTGCTTTTTGGTTGCAAAATAAATTGACTCTTTTACGTTAAAAATATATATTAAAATAAAATTCTAAGATGGATATAACATGAAATTGTCATGTTTGGTGAGATATGATAACGAATAAGTGTAGGGACCACTAACTAAACTAAAAGGTTGGGAACCATAAGAAAGAAAGAAAAAGATGTTTCACCTATTTTTGTTCTCCAAAAAAGAATTCTTTTTAAATATATTGTTAAGATTATCACCAAAAACATTTTGTAGAAAAGTGAAAACAAATGAATATGGTAGAAGCGAAAAAGAGATGCACTAGACTTAAGTTAATTTGGAGGATGATAATTCGACATGATTTAGATTATTTGACTATTTCTAATGAAATAACTCAAATTCGACATGAGTGGAGAAAAAGAATCTATATAAGCTACCTGAAAACAATATGGGACTTGGGCTTGAGATGAGTTGCCAAACAACTTTTTGATATCTTGTTACAAAAATATGTTGTAGTGAAAACCTATTTTATCATGCAACCAGAAACCCCCATTAATTACATAGGCCGATGCAGTTATCACCAAGTACATCCTTTTTCGGTAATGGATGTGGGGCTATACCCACCACAAACACAAGGTATTCTATATTTCTATGTTCCTTTTTCTAAAAGCCTCGAAAAACAGATGTGGAACTGTCCTCACACCAACACTATGGTGTGGTGACATTCTGTGTTGGCTTTTTTCACAAAACCGTCAATCATACTGCCATATAATTTCTGATGTTGTCTCCACCTTGTAACCAGTTGAATGCTTAATTAGATTTCCAGTATCCTTGTATAGTTTCAAAATCTTCAGTGGTGTCTATTTCCTGTCAAGCGAATTAATTGTTTCCTAAGATTGTATTTCTTAGTTCCAGCCTCATGATGAGGGAATATGTTCTCAGGTAATCTTCTATATATTAAGCCATTCTGTGTTCCTTTCTCTTCAGCAGAGACACCTGAGAAGACATTCCTCAATATTGGCATAGGAGCAGGTTTCTTATTTCTGCTCAGTAGAAGTATAGCTGAATTTAATAAGATGACAGAGTTGAGGAAGGAGATGGAGGTATTGCTTAAGGAGGCTAAAGAAGAGATTCGAGGAAAAGACCCAAGCCTTGTTTCTCATGAATCGAAGAACAGTGTCAACTTTCCTGATACTGAAGGGAGAAATGATCCCATGATGAAGGACAGCAACACATGCTTTGAGCTGGTGGAGGCATCATGCAACATTGAACTAAGCAACTCAAAGAACGGTGGAGCTTCTGAGGATGAAAAATCCCCAAGGATAGATGAAATAGAAGACGAGCTGGTGACTGAACTGGAGCTTCTTCAGATTAATATGAACAAGCAAGATTCATCGGGACAATTTACAGAGGTATCCTTGTTTCCCAATGAGTTGGACCATCTATTTGATCTTTGGTGTTTCTTTCAGCATTCATGATTGCTGGTATAACGTGTACCATCCTCTGGCACATGGTTTGTATGCTAACATCCCTGGACTCCTTGGTCAGAGCCTCGGAGCGGCCAGAACAGTTTCTGTAACCAACTGATTCAGTGGATCATCAGAGCTATTGATAATATGTCTCTCTATAGCATCAATAGACACGTTTTATCTGAATTTCAAAGCAGAGATGCACAATGCATCATCTATATTTGCATCCCTTTATTCCCTGAATCCATCAAAACATTGATATAGTTAAGGTACCTGAGGTCAGTAAGAAGAGGTTTAACCTACTGAGGTAAATATTACTGAGATCAATGTACCGAATGTGCCATTTATTTATTTTATTTCATATTATATTATATCATATCATCATCATCTGAGGGAAATGCACTCTCCCAAACTATTCCTGAAACCAAATTTTCTTTTCTTGGAGGCAAGCCCCATTTTGGCTCTGCTGATCATGCCGTGGTTTTCACTATATTGTCTATGTATAAATCGGAACATCATACGATTGAAACCGTAAAAGGAATCTACCTCAACGTATCTCTTTTCTTTTTTTTTTTGAAATCGCAGGTTTCTGGTGAGAAGACTGATCCTTCCGAAAGCTTCAATGTTGGTATTGGAGAACATCAACCTGAAGAGCAAGCAGCAGCAGCAGCAGCAGAAGAAGAAGAAGAAGAAGAAGAAGACACCAGGGGGGACCGGCATGGTGTTTGCCCTCAGGAGTTGATGAGGAGGCTGCACGAACTGCTGGAAAGAAGGCAAGAGGAACGCATTGCAGAGTTGGAGTCTGCTCTGGAGCTTGCACACACGAAGCTGCGGGAGAAGGAGATGGAGCTCCGCTCGTGGAGAGACACCGCTCGACTCCTCACACGGGAGGAGGAGGATGATGATCGGTCCAGATGAGAGCATGCAAGGACACGACTTTGTACATGCTCCTAGATATACTGGGAAATTCCTTGAGCTGTCCATATATCCCTTTTATCCAACCATTCTCTTGGTTGCTCCTCTATATAATTATCTCATTTCTACCTATGTCCACCGTCAAAATTAAAATCTTAAGGGTTTCTTTTTAATCTTATGATGTTGAACACACCTAAAAAAAAACATATGTCAATGTTCTTAGAACTGTTATTGTTAAAAATTACTTTCTAGAGAAGTAAAAAAGGGTTGTTAGAGAGAGAAGTAAGTAAAGGAGAGAGATGATGCTATTGGCCACGTTTCCCGGCATTTTCGGAGAAACGGGCAGGTGCACGCAGGCGACACAGAAGACACGCCCTCCACCAATGAAAGATTTACACGTCACAGTAGTGCCACGTGTTCGACTATGATTTGCTAAAGCATCGTCAACAACGAGTCAGCTCCCCGCTGCCTCAAACCGGCGTCGACGGCACGCTTTTGTCTCTGCGTGTGGAGGAGGAAGGAGGAAGCAGGAGGAGGAGGGAGAAGAAGGAACAGGAGGACGTCTCGCGCGGAGAGAGTGCACCCGCCATCCTCCGCTCTGGAGAGCAGGGCGGGCGAAGCAGTGGCTTCCACCGGGCCCCAGGGCTTATCGCGCAGGAAGACCTCCGGCGCCACCTCACTTCCGCCGGCCGTCGCAGCCCCCGCCTCGGCCAGGAGGCCTTGGGCGCGTCCGGAGCGTCGCCCCCCTCCTCCGCTCGATCTGCCCTTCTGGCAGCAAACCTGGTTCCTGGTGCTACTTTTCGTCATGGCCCTCGCCTTCTTCGGCTTGGCAGTTTTCCTCTACCTCGGTCTCCAGATCGAGGAGGGATCGCCGACTCCGTCCTTCGCGGCCGCCCCCGCCACCGAGGGCGTTGAGGTCGGTGACGCCTCTTTTTACTCCCATTTGTATTCTTGTGTTTTCTGCAGAGGGTTTTCCACCAGGTAAAAAAGAGTTTTTCCGGAGATCTAAGCTGTCGATCTTCCGTTGGCAGGTTACTTTTGGAACCGCGCTGAAATTGATGCACGAGAAGACTAAATTTCGCTTGCATTCTCACGATGTTCCCTATGGATCCGGAAGTGGTCAGCAGTCAGTCACGGGCTTCCCTAACGTCGATGATGCGAATAGCTACTGGGTACGCGGCTACGCATGCACTTTTCTACAGGATATCTGTATCTGATGCTATCATTTTTTTTCCCAAATCAATTTAAGTTGTTCCACGGATAGTTCGACCATCACGTGCATATGAGTAACTGAATTAAGCGAGCGACGGATATGTTGGATCAGACAAGTGATTTGGAGGAATTATTGTTTGTCTGTTTCGTCCCTTTGAATTTGTTTTGTTGGTTCACTTTGTATGATTTCTGGGTTGCGGCAAGTTTTGTTCTCATGACCTCCAAGAGCTGCAACATTAGCTTGGCTTTACAGATCTGGTGTATTGGTGGTTATGCAATTTTCTTGATATTGCTTTATTGCCGTGTATATATCCTTTTCTACAAAAAACGGTTACTTGAGAGAGGATGGATACTGGTAACGCTACCAAGTATCAAGAAAAGGCCAACTCATGTATGGCCCTTGTGGTCTTATCCCGCCAACATGTGTAGGTCAACATCAGTCTAAAATGACTGGATTTGCACCCATCAACTACATGACTCCTTTCATTGGCTGATGCAGACTTTGGAACTAGATCCATCACACACACACACACTCATACACTAACTTTGTGATTTAGTTTTACCTCTTTCTCAGCAATAGTCGAAACCAAAGTCCTGAAAGACTTTGAAACACTATCATACTGTTTTTTCTAATGATCTCTTATCGAAGCAAAGTGGGCGCAATGAGGTTTCTTGTATAGTATATAGCTACTAGCTAGTCTGCCACCGGCAAAAAAGTTTATAATGGACCCACATTGAAAGTTACATCAACTTTGAAGCTGTTTGTAAGCGTAAGTATAGTGAACATGGTTAATTGAACTATGAAAGCCATCAGTGTCTTACTAGGAGGCTGCCAGGAGTGCTTGTTAACATCAGTTATCTACTTAAAAATACATGGGTTAGCCCTCATCATTAATTTAAGGTTGGTTGATATAATTCGTTACTAGGGAAAACATTATTTATATCTGATGATAATTTATCATCAGGGATCAGCATATTGTAACATTTGCAGTTGTGTCGTAGAACTATATATATATGAAGACGTTTTGATATTTTGTCTTCCTACACAACAAGGAAACTGCCAGCTACCTTTGTCAACACATTGACCATGCATGTGTTTGCTCTGCATCGTCAGCATTCTGAATCTCTCTGAGGGCTCTTGATGATAATTTGTCATGATAGGAATATATTCTTTTCTATGAGTGAACACATTTTACCTTTATGTCGTTTCTTGTCTAATTGTTTCAGGATGTGTTTTTGCTCATTTTTCAAATTTTTATTCATACCTGCAGATTGTAAAGCCTGTACCAGATTCATCTGCCAAGCAAGGTGATGTCATCAAGAGTGGAACGATAATCCGGCTACAGCATATGAGAACTAGAAAATGGCTGCACAGCCACTTGCATGCTTCTCCAATTTCTGGGAATCTGGAGGTAATTTATCCGTTTCACTTTCTTTTCTAAATAAATTTATGACAATCTTTTATTCTCTTCTTCTGTTTCCATAACTGATTATTTCAGTTTCATTATCCCTGTTTGGATTCTGAACTTCGGTTTGGCATTGGTTCCAAACTTAATTCACCTGGTCAAAATGGTAGATTTGCTTTCTCCATCCATAACCAAAGGCTAATGTTCAGTTATACCATGTAAAGAGAGTATATATCCAACTCCAGGATGGCAATGGGGTTCTTTATGTGAAAACAAGAGCTAAATCACACCTCATTGCTGAATCAGTGCCAGGTCTAGTTAGGACTTAGGACTTAGGAGACATTGTGACCTCTCAGTGACTATCTATTTATTTTTAGTTTTCTCCTGTTAGGAATTAGGAGACACTGTGAACATCTTGATGGTATTTCAAGAGACATGATTTAATGTAAGTGGATGTCTTTCCCTTTTTTAGAGAAAATGGAAATGTGACCTTTGTTTCAGAAGTAGAGGTAAATAGGTCAAATACACCATTGTCTTTATAAATACAGCATGACCTTTACCTTCAAGAAAAGCAAAATATAAATAGCAGCCATCTCAAAATGAATGGGCTGATTCTATTACCCCTTCAACTTCAACGCGCTGGCCTAAAGTGTGGAAAGACATTTTCTCACATTGATATTTTTCAAATGTGTTTCTCATCTCATATTCAGATTGGGAATGGAATAAGAACGAGGTTTTGGAAGGACAAGTGAGCAAGTAAATGCGACATTAAGGACTCTTTCTCTTGCTTATACCATACTTCAGCAAATAAAGATAAGAGTGATCATAGGTTGTTGGGAGGCTGAATCCTATCTTCAAGATTGGATGTTCCTTTTTCTATAGGGAGTTTCTTCGAGATAAAGAAGGGAGCTTGATCAAGTGTATACTTTTAGATCAGTTTCCAAAGTGCTGAACTCTGGTGGTGTGATGGCTTTTTTAGGTTACATTAGTTTGGAAAAAGAAGGTGCCATTAAAATTTTGAATCTTTAATTGGAAATTTGCATGGGAGAGGTTGCCTATGTTTGCCAGATTGCTTTAGTTAAAAGACCCGGAAGCTCAGCTATGCATTTTTTGTGGAATGTTGACCAAAGATCAGGATGGTCAACCTCAAATAATTTGAGATTAAGGCTTGAGTTGAGTTGTCAGAAGATCAGGATCACTTGATCTTGAAGTGTGGAGTGTGGTATTAATGTATTATACAATTTTGGCAAATCTGCTAGTTGATGGTGTAATGATGCTTAGGTCAATATTCTTGGACTAAAGTAAAGAACTGGTCTTTTTTCTGAAGGTGCGTTGTCCCCAATTCATTAAAATGCTGAAGTTATGAGTACAAACTTTATGAGAAACAAGAAACCATTGGCAAACACTTAACACAGAAGGAAGCACCCGATAAGATATTCTCCTGGCTACCAAATTGCTGAGAGAAGGTTTTATGATTCCTTCTCATCTAAATGGCCCAAAGCATCGTATGGCCATCCTCTAGAGAGGATGCTCGGTTGTCCATGGTGCTAGATGGTACCAAGCATCAAACAACTGCCAAATGTCTTGATAATAGGACCACTCCACTCTTGAAGAACACTTTTAATGTCGAGCTGATGATATCACATTGCAAGAAGAGATGGTTGACGTCCTCCTTGAATCTTTCACAAAACACAACTAGTCTCATGCACTAGAAAAAAGTGTTGTATAGGCAGTCTCCTCCACAAAATTTCTATAAGAAGATTCTAATTCTAATATGTAAAACTGGATCCCATACTTTCCTCTCCCACAGCACCTCACATCCCTCGCAAGATTATACTGGTCATTATTGACTCCTGATGGGATTAGTCATTAGTATTGAGATACCTTTATACTAGCTTTCATAAGTAGCATCTGGACTTCCAGAGGCGTTTCAACAGACTCCTCCATCATCCAGGACAGATTTTATTCAAATATCTTGGCCTGCTTCACAATTGGATGAATTCTTTCTATTTGACGTCCAACACTTCAAGGATTTTTTTTTCTCGTTGTTTCTCACCTCTCTGCCTTTTTTGGTTTTACCTGGTAGTGAAAGGGGGGGGGGGGTTTGGGTTCATTCTGTTGTTTGTCTCAGCTTTTCACTGCATTTCTTTTGACATTCTCTCTGATGGGTGGATCTTTTGTTTAGGTGGTTGTACTTTACTCCTGATTTACATTTTTCTCTAGTGATTTGCTTTCTTTTTGCTGGTAGCCCTTGAAAGAAAAGCAGAACGTAGCTTAAAGTTGTGTGCATAACCCTATGTGGGTGTGCATGCTGCATTTCTAACAATAATTTTAATTTTCTAAATTTCCTTAACAAGGCCTGAGCACGCAGCCACCGGACAGAACCCATATTAATTAATACAGTGAAGCTTGAAAATAGACCCAAATGATAATTTTGTTATCATATGTGAACTTGCATCAATATAGTGGTCAAGGGGCCATAGATTGCAGAATCGGCCGATCCGGATCGGGATCGGCCATGGCCGATCCAATTCTCGGCGGAACCACCATTCCGGATTAAATATCCGTTGGAATCGGACTGTTTGGTCCAATTCGGGGACATAATCGTCCGAATCAGTGGATTCTGGAACGATTCCGGCGATTCCTCGCCGGAACCGACCGGAAAAATTGCTACGGCGGCCCTGCGGCCGCCGCGGCTGTCTTCCCCGCCCTATCAGGCGGGAAAGAAGGGACCCGGTAGCCCCAGATCTGGTGACTTAAGTCACCGGATCGACAGGGTGGGGGCCGGACCGGTCGACCGGACCAGTCCGGGGTGACCTAAGTCACTGGTCTGGTGACTTAAGTCACCAGATCCAGCTACCGGGTCCCGATGGACCTGGTATCCGTATCTTCCGCGGCGGCCACAGGGCTGCCACGGTGATGTTTTGGGGGGGGGGGATTCAGGCCGATTTCGGCCCCAAAACATGCTAGATCGGATCGGAATCCGATCTAGCATGTTATTTTGATATTTTTTATGTTTTAGCACCTTTGAAGAACCGATCTGAAGCGATTCCGGATCGAAATTTCTTCCAGAAGGTCGGTTGGAATCGGACCGATTTGATCCGTTCCGGATCGGATCGGTACCCACCGATCCAGTGGCCGATTCCGATCCCGCGATCCTTGCAAGAGGCCCACCAGGGCACTTTAAACATTGCAACAGCATGCATATTATATGTGAAATAGTGGATATCCTTGGGAAAGAATGTAAAATTGTGCGTGGGTGTGTTATATGCAAAAACCCGATGGTTGAAATGAAATTTGAATGTTGTCATCACTTTGGTGGCATACCTATGTTGTTGAGCCTACAATATGAAATTTGGAGTTCTTCTAACTGGATAGATATTCATGCTGTTTGTCATCATCAATTCCAATTCGATAATTTTTTGTGTTTTTTGTAGTCCCCCTATGCTACATGTATGTCTGAAGTAGTTTGTATAATTACGTGGTAATGAGTGGTTTGGCATCAACTCCAGGTAAGTTGTTTCGGAGGAGAAGAGGTGGAATCAGACACTGGAGATTATTGGCGGTGAGTCCAATTACTGAAATTCGTATACATAACTGTATTTCTTTTCGTAGTTCCGCAAGTAGTTACGTGAGATATGAACAATACCGTTATATGGTCCCTTTTAGCTGCTTATGTTGTCGAGAGATTCACCCTCCCAACAGAGACAAGGGAAGGTACTGTCACCTTGCTCACCTTTGACAACAGAGTCTTTCCTACGCGTATCAAAGAATGCACTGAAGAGAGTCCAATACAGATACATCCATTTTGTTATAATCTTTCACGTGGTTGTAGCCTTGTAGGAACATGTGCTCAATGATTATGCATCTCCTTGTTCCATAGAACTGGCGATGCAGCAGTCAAGACTGTTCCCGAAAACAAAAATGGCATAACATACTGTGGTACCTAATTTCCACCAGGCTTGAGATCGAGGGGAGTGTCAAGACGTGGAAGCAAGACCAGAAGATACGACTCCAGCACGTTGACACCGGGGGTTACTTGCACAGTCACGACAAGAAGTATACTCGGATAGCCGGTGGTCAGCAAGAGGTGAGCATGCAAGCTTTTTGTTCTGTTCCAAGATCCCGTATATGATCATATCTCACTCAAAACCTCGAATTTGCCGCTCGAAACACACTTGATCCGAAGAAGCTGTGTCGTAGAATTAGATGCACGTTCTTGAATTTGTGTTTCTATTGGTTGTTTACGTTCTTGTATTCAACTTGTGTTTCTTTCAGGTGTGCGGAGTGCAAACGAAGCGTCCCGATAACATTTGGTTGGCAGCAGAGGGTGTTTATCTTCCCGTCAACACGGCGAAATAGGCTGCTAACGAAGATATTAGTGTGGGGGGGGGGGGGGGGGTTCTGATATAATGTATTTTGGAGATAGGGGTGCGAACAAGCCTACTGGAGCGGTTTGTTGTTCAAACTGGCTCATTTATTCTAACTCTAGTTCGAGCTCGAGGCATCAATCTGGACTTTTCAAATTTGACTTGTTACTTGATTGGATCGAGCAGTCCGATCACCAGTTCATCTTTAAGTTCAGTTCTAACTAGTTGGAACTCGTTTATAAGTTTTTAATTTTTTTTTATATAAATGAGCGTAGTCGAGCGGAATTTTTAGCCGTTGTCTGTGTATTGGTTAGTTTGTACCCCCGGTTGAAGGTGTTCGATTACGATGCGGATGAATTTATTGAAGGACTAGTATAAGTTTCTCGCTTCTCCGGAAAGAAGTTTATGGAATAAGGAAACCATACTTCCGGTTCTGGATAGTTGTATGATCAAAGGAATGACTGCGAAGTTACATGTTACGAGATTAGGAAAAACGCATATGTTAAGAGATTGGGAAAGTCGCATAAATGGCACCGCCTACAAATAAGTGTAGAAGGTCCCTTAATCAAACCGTACCTACGTACAGACATCATTCAAGATTTATTTGCTTAACTTGATAAAAAAATATGTTCAAAAGATTGTTTATGTAGCACACTGACGTATTTACTTTTACATGAATGATTTAATTCATGGACACTTCAACATAAGAATATACCGGAAACTAAAACAGCTTGCAAGTTCTAACCGATTATTTTTCGGCAGATGTGCTGGGGTAAAATTGAACGTCATCGGTTGACTAATCTTAAGATAGATGAATTTCTTGTGAAGGTTATTAATTAACATAATTATTAGGGCAATCGGTTAACTCGATCATTAGAAATGATGTGGGAGCTAGGACTCGATCAAAAAGATAATTGAACTTGTCTACACATTTGACAAAGCATGTACGTATGTATGGTGGCATTAACAAGGACGTCAAACTGATTATGATACATTGGTATAAGAATAAATCATGATATTAAGTTAGCCGGCAATTAACAACGGATTATTCTTTGAAATATGAGATGAGTTGAGAAAACTAGGAATTTTAGTATTTAAACAGATGGTCTTCTAAAAAAGGCCGGGTTTGGTTCCGCTTTTTAAAGAGAATTCTAGTCGGAAATCTAAAAACCAAATCAAATGAATCTGCTCGTGTGGACCTGTTTCTGATTGTGCATGGTCGCTAAAAACTGAAGCATGGTAGAATTACAACACAACACAGCACCGCTCTGTTTTTAAAAGGCACCAGCATCTTCCGAACAAGAGACTGATAGCAAGTGAAGGAGCCATTCCAGTAATGGATCGCAGTCAAAACTTCAACCAAGTCTTGCTTCCCGCCGGAGCACCTGAAACGACGTGAATGAGGGGGATAAAAAGCCCACAGAAACGCTCCCAAGACGGAGCTGCTAAATCACTGCCCTAACGCACAACAATGATGATGATGCATGTGGCTTCATCACAAGGAAACAACGTGGTCCCTTTCCCAGATGCAATATCAAATGCGTGACAGACAAGGTCCAAGAATCCCGTGGAAATACTTTAATTCAATTCATGTGCACATTAAATTTCCTTTCCTCCAGCATTCAGTTAATTCCGAATGAAACTAGATACTGAGGACTTCCAAAGGTAAAAAAAAAAAGCCATATATGATGTACTTCAAAGATTTTCATGGTCAAACACTTGAATCATCCTAGCTGCAACAGCAAAAGAATGAATTGTTGACGACTCAGGGAAACTCAATAGTTAAATCCAACTCATTGATCCCACGGCATGTGTACTATAAGTGCACGAAGTGTAATACATAACGGTAGATCATGATTGACGAACAGTGCACGAAACAAACCTCTTCTGCAAACTTTATCAAAATGGTGGTACGAGGCCTTTGCTGTCCCTCCATAGGTACAAAATGAGCAGTCACAACAGCTGGAAAACCAGCATTATCCAGGACACCCTTCAGAAAATGACATCTTTTAGAAATTCGCCCATATTTATCAACACTTAAAAAGTAACCGGACAAATCTATAAGTAACTTACCCTAACAATTCCAGCAACAAATGCACCACAATTAAAGGCACCCATGTCTTTGGGGACAGAAATATATCTTTCATGAAAATAACATGGCTTAGCACTCAATGCGTTCAGACAAAAGTTCGTAATAAACTCTAGCAGAATTGTGATAATACCTGTTCACAAGTAGTTCCTTCTCACTGATCATGTATTCATCTTCGTGTTCGGTTCCTTTTTCAAGTGAGTCAGCCACCTGAAGTTTGCAAGCAAGCTGATGTAACCAAGCCTTTTAACTGATGTGAGCACTGAAACTTCAAGTGAATATCTAGCACGCTTGAAGCCTAGCATGGGACAGAAAACGTTAAAAAGTATGCAGGTTCCGGACTTTCTTTTTGGATGATGAGATACGAAAAATCTTAATCCTTATAAAAAGAAGGCAGGAATGCTGGCTAAAAAGAAAAAATGGAAAAAGGAGACATGAATCGTGCTTATGGTTAGTCTTTTCCTGTTTTTTTGATGGCATCCAAAAAAGTCCACAAGTGTATTAAGAAAAAGGATGAGGGACCAAAATAGATACAAAAGGGTAGCAAGAAAAAGGGCCACTGGAACACAATACCTCACAGTAGGTAAGAAAAACATGATACAGGTAGCCCAAGCAAAAACAGAAAATTTTACAGGGACAGATTATTCCCTTTATCAAGCACAAGAAGTGAGAACCACACAAACCCCTTGGCAGACAAATGCCAAATTTTGATGAAAGGCAAGGCGTTCCTACTTAAGTGGAGAGCTCCTTGGAACTGCTCCCTGAATATTCCAGCATTCCTCGCCCTCCAAACAGCCCATAATATAGCAAAAATTTAAAAGCTCCAATTAAGTTATCTTCACAAGGGCACAGGTCCTTCCAACTTGCTATTGAATAATATCCTCTCTAACCTCTATATTTCTCGATCCCAATCGCTCAATACACAAGCTCTCTGCCCCCCCTCCCCCAGTGGCAGAGTGGACATCCGCTCGCTCCAGAAGAGCCGCCTCTTGAGTTCAAACTCAAGGACGCCCAAGGGTGTTGGCAGCGCCGGTGGTCAGTGACCACTACACCATGACCAAAAAAAAAAACACAAGCTCTCTCTTTCAACATATCAAGGTGATACCAACCATGCAAAACATAGCAGGTCTAAATATGACTAAAGTAAAAATACCAAAACCATATAAAAGGCGACAAAGCATGCTTTTCCCTTCATTTTTTAGGGCAATTGTCTTGTGTGCATAGTTGTCAAGGCGCCCGCCTAGGCGGCGCCTAGGCGGCAAGGCGCCCTTCCCAGGGCGCCTTGTCTGGGGCCAAAAAGGCGCCCAAGGCGCCCGCCAAGGCGCCCGCCAAGGCGCCCAAGGCGCTCAAGGCTCCAGCCTAGGCGCCCAAGACGCCCAAGCAAGGCGCCTTGGGTATTTTTACATCATTAAAAAAAGTTTTTGAGGAATTCTTCTCCCTTGATACCCCCTCACAAGGGACACTTATTTAATGATAGTTTGAATATATTAATATATTGTATTATCACTTATACTATCATACATATTTAAGATTTATGATTATAGACATATATTATATACTTAATTAAGTTCTTTTTCAACTCTTTCCTCTCTCTCTCTCTCTCACTTATACTATTACATACTTTTTTGGGTTCGGGGGACTTCGCCCCCCTGACAACCCACCACAAGATCCGCGACTACTTTGCGCCCCCCCATTTAATAATATTATAACAATATTTTACCATCACTTATACTATTGCACATATATAAATTTTATAATCATAAATGAGTTATATGCTTAAATTTTATAAATATTTATTTAACTTTCTTCTCTTTCACACACACATCATATTTACTTATGTGCATTGATAAAACACTCATATTCAATTATAACATAACAAATATAATTATATTTATGTTTTTTTATATATAACAATCTCCCGACTCAGCCTTCCTTGAATAGCGCCTTGATCGCCTAGGCGACGCCTAAGCGGCCGCCTTGTCGCCTAAGCAGAATCGGTACCCTTCAACGCCTTGGGTGCCTTGTCGCCTTGACAACTATGCTTGTGTGCTTAGGCGGCCCAAGTGAGTGCCTTTGAAAGCCCATAAAGCAAGGGTTCAAGGTGCTCTTGAAAAACTACTATGTGCCACCTAGGCACCCGTCTCAATAATTAACAAGAAAAGTATTGAATTCTCATTCAATTCAAATATTTATTAGAAACAAAGTTGAGTAAGCTTCTCAAAATAATACTTTCAATTATAGAGAGAGGTACTTGTGGGAGAAAATGAGTGAAGGAAAATATAGGACGGATAATTTGCACTCACCTTTCCAAAGAGCACCTTCCATACTGTGCTGTGTACAAAGGATAATATCCCCAACAGTCGTGTCTCCCTCCTGTTCCCCTATGTCAAAAAATATAACAAAAGAAAAAATGGAAAATGAGCCTGGAAAATTGATTCTCGTGTTATTTTAAAACTGTGAACTAAAAGGGCGGGGGCAATTGGGACGTACAAGTAAACAGTTATGAAGTCAAGTAAACCAAGAAAAACTTACAAACTAATTGTACGAAAGCATGAGTGTAACTTTGCCTAGAATACCCTTAAAAAGCCAACACAGGTTAATGATTGTGACGTTCACTATTTGGTTCAAATGCAAAAACCTGACTGAACCAGGCAGCTTTATTTGATCTGGTCTGGTTTGAACTAGTGACCAATTTGGTTTTGTCCATATGAACCAAACGGGTGAACTGAAATACTGAATAATTGGAAAAGTAAACTTCACAATATATGAGAATTATCAATGTTTGTATTTTCTTAAAATATTTAATTAAACTGATTTAGTGTAAAATTTAACACAGATATGGGTAGCATCTATCATCTAGCAATGTGATCCGATTCATCCAAAATATTGTATGTTAACAAGTGTCGGTGAAAAAAGGCACGTTCTTGAAACGAATGTTGTCAAGATTAGAAAGATAAAGTGACATGCAAACGTACTAGATCAGCTAGATATCACAATGCGTTATCAGAGAAAATGTAGGGCTAGTATCAGTTACAAGATTAAACCCATGGAACGGACTTCAAGATGCTACAAACATGTCAAGACCGTGGATGGCCATAGTTAAAAAAGGTAAAGCTGTTAAGCATGTTATGGCAGTGAAATAGAAGAAAAACAGAATAAAGCGAATTAATTAAAAATAGATCATACAACATTATTTAAATAGTTTAAATCTTTTTGAAATAGTTAACCTTTTTTTAAAAAGTAATCCACAATTGGTAGTGTGAATATTTAGTTGACCATGAATGATTGAGAATAACGCTACTTTGATTTTTCTTTTTCTGGAAAGTTGCTAGCACCACAAGCACAACTAGTTAAGAAAAAGAACAGAATATAGGTACTTAAAGAAAGAAAGAAAAAAGTACGAACAAGCAGCAGGCAGGGCCATGCACTCAGTTCTCAGAAAGCACAAAAAAAGAGTCTGGCATAATAGAAACAAAACAGGCAGCATGTAGTCTTCACAATGGAAACAAATACGCCATCACATCCAGTCACATCTTTGAAGTCTATTGGTGCAACCCCCCAACCAAAATCTTCACTTCCAATGGAGTTTCAGATTCCAAGATGGGTCTGTAGTGCTGTCAAATTATAGGCTGCTTTACTTTATTGTTCATTATCAGTCTACCCCCAAACTGACTTCAGTGAATTGTATATATTTATACAAAAGAACAGTGAGCTGAACCACATTGAGCCAAACTGAATTTGTTTGATTTTTTTTCCAGTATGGTTCGAGTGAGGGTTTTATCTTGGCTGTAAAAAATACAAAAATCAAACCTAACCAAATCATGAATACAAATCAGTTAACACATGATGAGGACCAGGTCGGATCCGACGGTCAAGAAAGTCCAGAACATCGCCGTTCAAGTTTCCATGAGATGTCATATTTATTTTCTTATTTAGTAGCATTAGAATTAATTTCCTGCATTTACATTTCAGTTCTTAGAAAAATATAGAGGGTCCTTTTTTGTAATTTCCCACAAAGGCTTATATAAGCCATCACTGTAGCCGTATGATGCATATGATGGAAAGATGAAGCCAGGTTCAGTTCTCTATCTCTCCTCTAGGTCACTTCGTTCCTCCCCAGCGCCGACAGTTCCAGACTATCCTGATGGACCCCGAGGGCTTTCGGATGGAAAGCACTACCAGTTGCCTCCTCCCTCCGAGCTTCCTTCCATCTCCGGTAAGTGACCAGCATCCCCCTTCTCCACCCCCGGAAAGCATTCCGGTTTCTTCTTCACCCCTCCCACGGAGGTCCACTTCTTCACCCCCAAGTCTTGGACTTCGTATCTTCTTCCCCATGGTAGTCAATTGGTTTGCCTGGTTCTGCTTGCTTCTCTCCTCAGAGGGCATCCCAATGTGGACAGCACTGGAGGTCCTTGGCCCTTGATCCCTCATCATCTCCATCACCCTTCCTACCTGGCGCCTTCTTCATTACTGAACCACCCCTGAACCCCTCTGATTTGGTGCCAGAAGACACTCCCCTGTTCCTGCAATCTCCGGACCGGCAATCCCTTTCAGACCTCCATCTCCATCTGTTCAAGCCGAGGTAGCCGAAGCACCCTCTCCCAGGGTCTCCCCTTCCCTCATTGAACCTACTCCCATCCCGCATGGGCACCACTATATCGCCAGTGCCATCCCCTGCTCATTGTCGCCGCATGGAAGATGAGCACACAGAGGGTTGTCACGGTTTGTCGCGACTTGCTGCCTCAAGAATGGGCATCTTGTGCCCACGCGAGCCACATGCCCCTCCCTCACCAGAAGCGCAAGAAAACGGCCACAATCCCCATCTCGCCCCCAGGCCATATTGTGCACCACAACCCCCTTCTGGGGCTACCGTCTTCGCTCAGTCGCGTGCAACGACGCAGCGCCGCAACCCCTTCACATGGTCGCCCTGCACCTACCATGACTCCCCCCCCAATCGACGTAAGTCAACCCAGCCAGTTTGCAGCTGGTCCAGCCAGGTCCGGACCCGGTTCTGTCCAGTTCAGCTGGTCTGAGGCCAGTTCAGCCCTGTTTCAGGGTGGTTCAACCGCGGTTCAGCCTGGTTCAGGCAGTCCAGCGGTCCAAGGCCAGTTCAGTGTTCCCAGTCCTGGTTCAAGCCAATTTAGGGAGGTTCAGTCCAGTTCACAGGCAGTTCAGTGCCCAGTTCGATCATTTCTGGCGCAATTCATTTATAATAGCGAGTATTAGGCAATAGAGAGGCACAAGCTTCCAAAATAGATGTTGCCAAGATAAAAATATTAAAAAGGAATATGGATATGCAGACATAAACAAAACAGTATTCATATTGAGTGCCCTGAAGCAAAAAATAAGAGTAGCATTAGTTGAGGACAAAATAAGAAAAGAGAGGTTGAGACGGTTTGACATATTAAATATAGATCTAGGAAGGCTTCAGCCAGAAGAGTGAGACATATTAGAATACTGGAAGAGAAAACATGTTGTAGATCTAGATTAATTTGGCAAATGGTGGTACGATACAATCTAAGAGGATTAAAACCTTTCTAAAGATGGAGCCCAAAATTTTTGAGTGGAGAAAAAAAAGTCCATATAGGCAAATCCTAAAAAATAATTGGGGTTAAGACCAAGGAAGGATAGGTCATAGGTCGCGACCAGGTTGGCCAGGTCCAAACCAACCATGGTCGCCCAGGGACTGCAACCTAGGTTGACCCGGATCAGGCCCAAGTCCGATTGGACCCCGTTTGAATCCAAAAATTTTAAAAATAAAAAGCATTCAAAAAATAAACAAAATTACTCTAAAAAAATTCCATTCATTTATATTCAAATCTTACATTTTGTGTTTATTCTACATAACTTATATACTCTCTCCAAGATATTTGGGAAAAGTACATTGCATTAAAAATACATACATGTTGGTTCAATGGCTGTACTCTAAACTCCCTCCTCCAATTATACTAAACTATCTTCTCCAAACTTCATTAGTGTATAGAAATTTCATAACCATAATTGTCTTCAGACATCTTATAATCATCTTGGTGAAATATAAGAATCCAATAGTTTTGAGATGACTCAAGTCCATAACAATGATAATGTTGACAACATGTGTCTCCGCCTCTGTTGGGCTAACCATCGGCAATCCGGTGCAACCCAACCTGACCCAGTCGATTCTCTCAACTGGGTCAGGCATCTGGGGGTCCCGACCAGAGTGATTGAGACCATTTCAGACCAGGTTAGGGAGGGTTGGCTGACCCCGCATTCCATGATCAAGAATCTAATTGCAAAGACTCAAATTATTTAACGATTTATTCAGTGTTTATCACATTGCAGGTATTGGAACCATTGAAAAGACTATCTTCCATCTCATGACCTGACCTGGTAAAAAAAGATAATAGAACTGATCACATAGATGGGACCAGTTACAACAAATGTTATGCTGAATTAGATGAGGTTGTTTAGAAGAGGATACAAGTCATTTCCATTTAGACTGATTCTCATGTTGCAATTTTCTTGATCATTGTGACCTATGTCTGATCTGCAACCAACGATCAGATAGCATGCAACCCTCTCATTGCCAATCATTTCAAACAATTTGCAACTATACATGTAATGGAAAGTTTAGTTATTTTTTTGTATTTTTTTCATCTTTTGTTTATTGTCCCTGGCTTTGTTCTTTCCCAAGCTTTGGTCCACTCATCGTGTACAATCCTTGTCTTTTTGATAGGTTAAAATGAGGCTTCTTTTCTTTTATTTCATCTTAGAGAAAAACTTCTTCCACTGTTGAATGGCCTTTCAAGTAGTTGCTCCAAGAAATCATTACATTTAAAAAGATACAATCATCGAATTGAGTGGGCTATACCTTCTCTCTATGGCAAAGAAGCTCAAGTGCCCTTGCACCAACAGCATAACCTGCATCCTCTAGCCTGCACAATCAACAAAATTGG
Source organism: Cryptocoryne crispatula var. balansae (assembly GCA_036172225.1). NCBI lineage: Eukaryota > Viridiplantae > Streptophyta > Magnoliopsida > Alismatales > Araceae > Cryptocoryne > Cryptocoryne crispatula. The sequence goes on along the minus strand of CM069927.1, from coordinate 42,660,952 downwards.
TAGTGTGAAAGAGAAATCTAACTCAATATTATGTAAAAGGTTTATTAAATGTGGTAGCTTTGCACAGCAAGATACACGCTAGTTCCCACGATAGTTGGACTTGAAATCACCATCAAGTAAAGTGAGGAACAAAAACCACCATGTAAGGGGGCAAGGGTGGTGGAGTTGGTAAAGAGCAACTAGTGTCTAGGATCGATCCAAAGATCAAGAGTTCGATCCTTGCCAATGTCACACCCTTGGGCTTCAAGTGAAGTGTGGTGTCTGGCACGTTGGGCTAACTGCCCACCTTCACCGTCAGGGTGGTTTGAGCACAACCTCTTCTTGGTGCTCCACTGACTCAAACCACGCATGGTTGCAGCTGGGGTGGACTTGAGATATGACCAGCAGAATAATTAAGGTTTTGAGATAAGCATGCCAATAGTAGTGATATCTTTCATTTGGCAACAAATTTGCCACTAAACATAACAGCCTATGCAGAAAAAATGGGAGTCAGGGGGCAGTGAGAGAGAAGGCAATAGAATAATGGAATGTGCATTTACACAATCCTTAATGCATTGATATGAAGCAAGGTCTAAATTTCTGCTCTGACCAACATTATAGAGTCCCTATCCCATATTCCCATTAAACATGGTCTACTTTCCCTCCTAGTCTAAAAGTGTACTTTACCTACAGTAGAAATATAAACTCATGGAAAGATAGGCTAGCCATTGGACAAAGGAAAACCTTGTTATTTCTGCCAGACAATGCTTACACCTCTAATTGTGCAAGCCTACTGCCCTAGACAATCATACTGGAATGAAAGTGTGCACAAACATAGATGGATAGTATTTTATGTGTAAACATGTTTACTTACATGTCCATATTGCATCACAGAACATATAATAGGATATCATGAACCACAAATGAAGATGCTAATGCTTATAAAGTTGTTATGCAACTTACATGGTTGAAACCCCACCTAAAAATATTTTGAAGGCGTTTGAATGTGGGATAAAATATTAATCGAATATCAGGTCTCAAAAGAGAAACAAAATATATGGGTTTCCCTGATGGATTAAAAACATTGAAAAAGAAATAAAAATCTAATCATCAGGGCCTGATAAAAGAATTTACCTGCGTTCCAACTCTGCAATATTTTCGACCTGTGTTTGGTTGTACTGAACCAGCTCTGAGAATAAAAACGCAAATGCGCTCAGACTAACCTGTAAGAATAGTGATGTGAACCTTGAGGAACAGTTAAGTCACGTCAAAAATACATATCAATGCAATCTATGCCTTGATAAATAAGCTAAAACACTACGAGACGTGACACATCTAATGAACGGAGTCTAACAGAAATTGTATTTTGCGAAACCGTGTTGAAGTTCTGACACACATGCTCCTACTATGTTCGAGCAGATGGATCGAGAGAACAATAGATGGCCGGTGAAGAAAGCATCTAAAATGATTCTGTTTTGTCCTCCGTATGCTGGACCTGCAGAAAAGTTCTAGCATTATCTTTTAGCGCATACGCTGGTCCACGCAAATCCCCTCCTCGTCTACTACATCAAGCTTCACGGCATCCGCCGGAGACAAGATCCTATAAAGTTTCTTACTTTAGAGGGAAAATAGTAGTAATCTTAATTCTCAATAGAGTCAACCAGAAGATTGATGATATAGATTGCAGACCCCGGATCGCGAACGTCGTTCCTGACAGCGAGGCTTCACGGACACGACATTGACCCTTCCACCCGTGTTGCGGAGATCGAATAGTAGAACAAAAATTCGGCGAACAGCCAGCGGAGTGAAATAATTCAACGGAACGGACCCGCGACGCGCAGGAACTACATCGACTACGAATCGATCGAACGGGAAACAGAGGGATCTACGAGGGCAGATACTGGAGACGAGTAACGTCTACCTCTTGCCTTCCCCTGCTGAGGGGCTTCTCGAGGATGTTGGCGTATTGCTTGGCCTTCCCGACCCCGATCATCGCGGCTCGGGATTCTCTTCGCAATCGCAACTACCAGGTTTTCCGTCTCCCCCTCTCCCCGGTCGTCGGCTCGGAAATGGCAGAGCGGGGGGGGTACACTGGATGACCGGAACCATCTGGCTATGGAAATATTCACTTATATCGGTCCAACCAAAATATATATATATTAACAAATAACTTTTTTCCTAAAATCAGACCCGAAAACCTCTAAAATCACCGACGAAAACATATAAAACCTGCAAAAATGTATTAAAAATCTGAAAAAAAAAATAAACCCACAGAAAACATGTACAACCTATGACACAGGACTTGTAAACAATAAAATCATGTAAATTGTTTTTTGTAATCTAATAAAATCATGCAGATAAATAAAAAAGGGATGTATATAAACTGCACCAGGCCTTAAAAACGTATAAATATTTAATATCAGATATACAAAAAATATATATATATATTGTGCCAAATATGCTATTAGATTTTTATCCCGGTAAATGAACCGGCACCCAACCAGTGATATTGTACAGACACATACATCTATCTATCTACAATAGGCGGTAACAAGATCCGAAAAGCTCACGGGGGATCCGACCCGTTTCCAGGACCGGAGCGTGCCCGACTCGGTGGGCCTCCTCCACTGGCGAATCCGAAGTGCTCGGCTGCCGAACTCCCACCTCGAATTTGCGTCTCGGCGTGGCTTCCTTCGTCCTGCGGCCGGAGCCCGGAGGAAAAAATAATGCCCATCGCCACCGTGAAAACGCCATCTCGCCGCCACTTCCTTCGTCAGACCGGCAAGCCACCGCCACCCTCCTGAACCCTAAACGTCCCCGCCGGATTTCCCACCCGTCCCCTCGGCCCCCCACCCCCGGGATTCTCCATGGCGAGGAGGCCGTGCCTAGTCTCCTCCCTCCTCCTCTTCCTCCTCCCCTTCTTTCCTCCGATCGGGGCGGAGCCCCCCTGCTCGAGGTCGAACACCTCGCTGGTGGGCTTCGAGGCCGACCTTGTCATGGTACAGCACCAAGTCCGGGGTGTCCTCCGCGTCGAGGACGGATGTTCCTTCTCCGTCTCCGGCTTCGACATGCTCCAGGGATCCCCCGAGGTCCGGTGGTGGGGCGCCGCCGGCGACGACTTCGTGAACCTAACCAGAGGGTTCGAGATCTCCGACGAGGCCCTCAACCGCACCTACAGCAACGAGACCCTCGCCGTCCGCCTGGTCAACCGTACCTGGGACGAGATCGCCGTGATTGCTGTCTGGGACCGGGCCACGGCCTCCGATTTCGGCCACGTCGTGATCCGGATGCCAGGGAACGAACCGGTATTTCTGCCGCCGACTCTGAGCCCGTCTCCTTCCCCTTCCCCGTCCGACGACGGTGCGGGCCAGGAGGATCGAAGGGCGTCTCACCGGGAGCCTACCATGTTCGACAACTGCAAGGTGCTGTCTCCCCGATTCCGCCTCAGATGGACGCTGCGCGCAGATTCCGTCGACATTGGTCTCGAAGCGTCGGTAGGATCTCAGTACTACATGGCGTTTGGGTGGGGGGCGCCGGGTTCACCGACCCCTTCTATGCTCCACGCCGATGTTGCCGTCACCGGTTTCACGGAAGAAGGCGTGCCATTTGCCGAGGACTACTACATCACCGAGTACACTGAGTGCTTGCTGAACAAGGATGGCAGAGTTCAGGGTGTGTGCCCGGATACCATTTACGATGACTCCGACCCTGTTAAAGTTAACAACACTAGATTTATGTATGGCCACAGGAAAGATGGCGTTTCCTTCATCCGTTACAATCGCCCACTTACGTCTCTGGACGAGAAATACGACGTGCCCGTGAACTCAAGTGGTAAAATGAACGTGATATGGGCCCTCGGCAAAATCAGGCCACCCGATGCGCTGCGGCCTTACTATCTCCCTCAGAACCATGGTGGAACCTTTCTGGAGCAGTATGGATACTTCAGTCTTGATCTATCAGATGCAATGCATGACTGCGTTGGGCCGTTGGTTGCTGTGGACAGAGAGGATCAAGCTATAATTTTTGCCGACGGAAAGACTCCGCTGGTGGTGACAGCAGGACCTGCAGTGCATTACCCGAACCCTCCTAATCTTTCCAAGGTTCTTTATATCAACAAGAAAGAAGCCCCAGTTCTGAGGGTCGAAAGGGGTGTTCCGGTGAAGTTCTCTGTTCAGGCAGGACATGATGTACCGCTTTACATTACATCTGATCCAATTGGTGGGAATGCAACTTCTAGGAATGTTTCCGAGGTAGTTTATGCTGGTGGAGTGCAATCTGAAGGTGTTCCTGCTAGTCCAGAAGAGCTGGTCTGGTTGCCTGATAGGAAGACACCAGATGAAGTTTATTATCAGTCTTTCTATGCACAGAAGATGGGATGGAAAATACAAGTGGCGGATGGTGGTCTCTCCGACATGTACAATAACAGTGTTTTTTTGGATGATCAGCAAGTAACTTTGTTCTGGACTATATCTGAAGGATCAATATCTATTGCAGCAAGAGGGGAAAAAAAGAGTGGCTATCTCGCAATTGGATTTGGGGGTGGAATGGTTAACAGCTTTGCTTATGTGAGCTGGATAGACGGTGATGGAAAGGGTCACGTGAGCACATACTGGATAGATGGGAGAGATGCATCAAATTTACATCCTACACATGAGAACCTAACTGATGTTAGATGCAGGATGGAAAATGGCATCATTACATTTGAGTTTACCCGACCACTTTCTCCTGCCTGTACTGGAAGGATGGAGTGCAAGAATGTCATTGATAGAGCAACCCCTTTAAGAGTCATCTGGGCCATGGGTGCTCGGTGGTCTGAAGATAACTTGAGTGAGAGGAATATGCATTCCGCTACAAGTGCCAAGCCAGTCCGTGTCATGTTGATGCATGGTTCGGCAGAGGCAGAACAAGGCTTGCGTCCGGTTTTAGCTGTTCATGGGTTCATGATGTTTGTGGCTTGGGGTGTTCTTCTCCCGGGTGGAATATTGGCTGCAAGATACCTAAAACATGTAAAAGGTGATGGGTGGTATCAAATACATGTATACCTGCAGTACTCTGGGATTGCAATTGCTTTCCTAGGAGTGCTTTTTGCTGCTGCAGAGCTCCGAGGCTTTTATGTAAGTTCCTTGCATGTTAAGTTTGGTGTCACTGCTATATTGTTGGCTTGTGCACAACCTCTAAATGCATATCTGAGGCCCAAAAGACCAGCTAATGGAGAGTTGATATCAACAAAGAGAATTGTGTGGGAGTATTTTCATGTTATCACCGGGCGTTGTGCAATTGTTGTTGGAATTGCGTCTCTCATTACTGGAATGAAGCACTTAGGAGAAAGATATGGTGGTGAAAATGTCGAAGGACTTAATTGGGCTTTGATCATTTGGTTCTTGTCCGGTGCATCAGTTGTTGTCTACTTGGAGTACAGTGAAAGGAAGCAGAGGAGAACAGAGAGGCATTTATCAAGGGGCAGTTGGGTGTTGGGGAACGAGGAAGACGACTCTGTTGACCTTTTACATCACAAAAGGACATCTAGCGAACAAGAAAGTAGTGCAACTGATAGGATGGAAGTACAGCTGGAGCCTCTTAGCAGATAGATGCATTTATATTCTACAATTGTCACTACAGATTCATGACACTTTATAGAATTTTGTTTTTTTGTTTCTTCTGAAGTAGAGCAGTTGAGCCGTGACATGTCGATGGCCAAGAGGATCATTTGAACTTGAGATTGTTTTTATAATGATAGTGGGTTGGGGCAAAGAGGCAGAGTGAATTATTTACCTCTCAACGGATTGATTACTCCATGTAATCTGTATATGCACTGTAATTTGGTATACTGAAGGGAAATGTTGCCTACATCTAATGTGCCCTTATCATTTTCTCTTTCATATTTTGGATCAAGGATGCTTGGAGATTATCTCTCGACTGTCGGCAAATTGATCTCTTTGTTTAACTCTTGAAGTTGCACTTTTCATGAGGTTTAAGGAAAATTGGAATGAATCTTGCCAAGCTTTAGCATGTGTTTCTGTCTTTCTCTTGCTGCCTGCAGGCTATGGGTACGTTTCAATATCCTCCATGCGCATTTTGACAACTGACTACTGGTTCAGTAAAAAGTGCTTGTTTTTCATTTGCTTTTCTTTGGGCAATTCTGAAAACAGTATTTGTTTTGTTTTGTTTTTACAAGGATGATAGTCCAAACCCAATTGCTTTTGCCAAAAAAAAAAAAGTTCCTCATTTATTTTTTGACTTGTTTGTGGTAAAAATTGTAATACACAAAGTCACAAACAAGCAATATGCAAGTTGCAACTATGCCCAGTTTAGTAAGGTTTAGATCCCTTGTCATCATCAGGTCACTAACTTTCTTGACCTTCAACTTCAACACCCGGCAGGTGACATATACATGGTCCTATCACTTTGCAGAGACCCTGCATTTTTTTTAACATAAGCTCTCACTTCTATTCGTTAAGTAGTCTGCTTGTCATTGCATATACCTTGTATTCAGTAAACAACAATTTGCTCTTTAATGTCAAGCTGTCCACTTCCATTATGAAGGCAACATAAAAGGAAGCTTGATGAGCGGGCAGAAAAAAGTAGGAGCTTTTTGGTTTGTAAGTTGTGTATAGCTGCACAAGGACGCAGGAGCTAGCAAGAACACATCATGTTCAGTTGGGGTCATAGCAAGAGATGCCAAAACACATCATGTTCGGTTGGGATCATAGCAAGTGATGCCAAGCTGATCTACAAAGGGAGAATCTCAGTTTGTCAAGCTTCACTAAGATCAATGTCAGATGACTTTGGCGGCAGTTACCCTGATGCTCTTTCAGTGACTACATTTGTTAAAAAAATGAAGTGGGTAGCATAGTTATCAATGCGGGCACTTAAGTGCCAAAGCAGTTTTTTAATGTCTTGAGCAGAGTTCCGCTTTATCACAGTGTAGAAAAGCACCTGCTTTGGGTGCTCTAAACGGTAAAGCACCCTAAGCAGACACTTAATCAGTTTAGTTTACTTACAGATTTAAGGCCCACTGACTGGATCCGGTTAGTAAAGTACCTATATATTGAAAACTTGTAAATATATTGATTGTTTGAGCACACTTGTAAGTATCTCTTATATTGATTGTTTGAGCACACAGTGTGCTTGAATCTTTGATAACAATATTTTTTCAATATATGGTAAAGCATTTTCTCTTTGAGACTTTGTCAATTTATATATAATCTTTTTGTCAAATTATCTCATTAGTTTTTTGGTTGTTTGAGTGAAATGATAAAATTTATATCTATTTATGTCTCATTATTTTGTTGTTTTTGATGGGCCAATAGTTGACGGTCCCAAAACTAGTGTTCTTGGCACTTAAGTGATAAGGAGACTCTTGGTCGTTTTGTCATCTTGATAACTATGGTGCGTAGACACAAGTGAAAGGAGGCACTCAGAACACATAAATGAGGCTTATCTTCGTAGGAGAAAGATTTTGACCCTTGGACACGTGTAATGGTGTTGGACTAGGGTATTATTCCGCGTCAATGGTCCGTAACAAGGTTCACTTGCTTGTATTTCCCAGGCCATTCAACCTTAATGTCATAGATTTGGAGTTTGTAAGATGATATTAGAGTGAATATTTATCTTTCTTTAATACTTGATTATCTTGTCTATTATTTTCACTGCTTCCTTTGGCATTGAGGGGGATGTTGGAATCGTCTGAGTAGTCCCACATCGACTAGATGATATGATAATGTGCTTATATCTTGAGCCCTTCAACTTTAGTACCATGATTTTGAGATTTATAAGAAGGTATCAAATATTTAAAGTAGGGCTGTGACTTTACTGTAGTCTTTGATCATCTCAACTTCCTATTTCCACTGTCCATTTTGGCAGTGGGGGAGAATGTTAGAATAGTGGATATTATCTCACATGGATGGTTCACAACATGGTTCACTTGTTTGTATTTATTAGGCCCTCTAACTTTAATGTCATGATTTCGGAGTTTGTAAGAAAGGGTATATGCATTTTGCACTTATTTCTATCCCTTGCGTAGATGGAAGGTGAAAGTGCGAATTGGATGTGTTTTAAACCGGTGATCTGTCACCCTCCCAAGTGCTCAACCAAGTAGATTCATATAGTTTAAGGTCTTGTAGATCTTTATCATAACCTTAATTCTTGGGTTTAATCAATTTGGACTGATTGGTCTTAGTTCATGTTTCCAGGAGGCGTGCTACAGGGCGAGGACCATTCGGGATACTGATTTCAACGCTGATGGTGCTTGCGCCAGCATGTAGAAACCAGGTGCAGGGTGATGGGTGATGTCTCCCATGCGCCAACCAGGCACAAGGCAGCAGTGCAGGCTTTCAGGATAAGAACAAGAACATCAAAACGAGAGAGAGAGAGAGAGAGAGAGAGAGAGAGAGAGAGAGAGAAGAGGAGGAGGAGGTGGTGGGGAGAGGCATGGCATGCCTGCAAACTCGATGTGGGAGTCTTCCACCAGTGAATTACATCTGATGGGTTCCCCCAACCTGACCTCGTTGGTGGGATTTTCAGCAAGAGAGAGAGAGATGAAAGAGTTACTGTATCAATTTTAATGTTGATATTTTCGAGAAGATATAATATCAATATTAAAGTGATTTAGGTGAATTCGTATTACAATTCATGGCTTGTTTGTATTGTAATTCATGTATCGTTTCTACCATATGGTCTGTATGGTAACAGCATTCAAAACCTCATAACAGGTTGGTGATTAATGTCATTGTATATTTCAGAATTAAATATATGGTATCTACATTTTTCATCGTCACATCTTTCAAAACATGATAATTTTTTATATATTTATTTTAATATAACCTTTTATCATGAAAATGTATAAAAATTCATTGTACAACAAAAAAAAAATTTGGTTACTAACCAATGTTGCTAACCTCATAGATAATTATTCTATGTGATGGTTGGTTGGAGACTATGACAACTCTCTCGATCAAATATAGCCAGTGTTACGGGGGCACTCCGACAAAGAAGTTTGACCCAGCTTCATTCTTTTTTTTTTTATATTGCCGTGTTAATTGAATATTCTGTCGTGCCTTGTTCAGACATATTTCAAGATCAGTATTATCACTCAAATACTTTTTGATGTTCTGCATTAATATTAATTTCGACGTTAATAGTGATAAAAGGTGCTCGCTTTTAAACCCAACGACACAGGAAACATTTGTAATATATTGGTAATCTAAGAAAAACACAAATTTACAATGACAACTGTCAAATAGATACTTACCGATTGTAATAAAAATATAATTTAAAAGTTTACACTGCAAAATTTTGAGATTTAATTTTAATTTTATTCTCATCTTAGTATTATTTTACGACTAGATATATTTAATTTTGATGTAACAATTTTATCAAAAAAATATACTCACCGCCGAGTTTTATTTTCGAGTGGAAATCAACTCCCGCCCCTCTCATGCAGATGACATATATTTAATTTTGTCTCGCACATCTTACCCCTATTGTTTTATTTATTAGTCAGATATTTTTATAATTTATAACGACAGAGATGTCTGATAATATTGTCAAACAGAGTCTTATATGTATAATTTTGTTTGGATCCTAAATTAATATATTTCAACTTTTATATTTCTTGTATAGTTACCGGACTAAATACGTCAAGAGTAACTACCAGACAAGAAATATAATCAACATCACCCTTTTTTGTCAAAGGAGTAATCATTACCACCATAGGTGTCTGGTTACGTTTTTTAAATACTTTTTAACTTAAATTTTAAAAATAAAAGGGATATGATAGTCGGTTACGTTTCTTTTTTTTCTCTTTTGAGTTCTCTCTTTCTTAGCTGACAATATATAATATAATGGTACTCTTGAAACCCTTTCGAACTAGAAAGAGGGAAAGACCCTAGACGCGGAGGAAGGAGGTAAGGCGGACGGTTGTTCGCGAGGAAGGCGGCGCGTCTTGCGAGGGAAATTGCGCGCAGGAGGACGTCACGAGGGAGGAAAACTCCCGTCGCCGCTGCTTCTTCGTATCACAACTCCGACCGCCATCGCCAAGGTACGGGGGCCGTGAACTTCTTCACTTCATCGTCGTCGCCATGTCTTCGCGTGGTCCGAATGGTTTTCGCGGGAGGGGAGGGGGGAGGAGGAAGTCATCGCCGGGTGCCGCCGATTTGCTGCCGCAGAGGGGATGTGGGGTGGGGAGCTCGGCTGATGGGCTGCGGTGGGTTGCTGCGGGGGTGGGGGTCGTAGGGAGGCCGGTGGGTGGGGGTCCGGCAGAGGGGTATAGGGGTTTGGGGGTGGGGGCGGCTGAGGGGCTGCAGCAGACGGGACGGGATCGCAGGGAGGCTGGCAGGTGGGGGGGGGCTGCGGTAGAGGGGTCCTCAGGAAGGCTGGGGGTGGAGGTTTGTGGCATACGGGCTGGGGTGGGGGGCTCAGCAGATGTGGTTTGGGGGTGGGGGCCACGGCTGAGGGGCTGCAGTGGGTTGCTGTCGGGGTGGGGTCGTAGGGAGGCAGGTAGATGGGGTCCGACAGAGAGAGTCTGGAGGTTGGGGGCACGGGTCTGACAGAGGGAGTATGGGCGTGGGGGCATGACTGAGGGGCCGCTGCAAAGGTGGGTCATAGGGAAGCTCGCCGGTGGGGGCGCTGTAGATGGCTGTGGCAGGGGGCCTAGAGTTGGGGGGGGTAGGCGACAAGGGGTCCGGAGATGGGGTCCGGTGCAGAATAGATGTAGAGATAGATCAGAGACAAGGTTGGAACATCATATTAGAAGATCATTAGAACAACGCTGACTTGGAAAAGAATTACGCAACTAAATAACATTTGAAATGTCAAAAAATTATGTATATATTTACATTTGATTGTTTAACATTTGAAATCTTATGACCGGTTACAAATCTCTAAAGAGTTCATTTTTAATTTATGCCATATGTACCTGATTGCATATATCA